>PVHY01001311.1:0-26768 GCA_004024945.1 Uropsilus gracilis
TCTATCTATCTATCTATCTATCTATCTATCTATCTATCTATCTATCTATCTATCTATCTATCTATCTATCTATCTATCTATCTATCTATCTATCTATCTATCTATCTATCTATCTATCTATCTATCTATCTATCTATCTATCTATCTATCTATCTATCTATCTATCTATCTATCTATCTATCTATCTATCTCATCGTTGTCTTCTCCAATGCTCTCCCATCACCTTACCACCCGTGCAACATCTTAGTCTTTTGTACCCTCCCCATATCCATTTTCTCCCTCCTCCTGCTCTCTTACTTATTGCTTTAGTTTTATTGTCAGTTTTCAATTTTTCTTAAGCAAAATTGTTTGTTTTTTCTATATCCCTCAAATAAGTGGGGCCATCCTATATTTCTGGTTTTTTTTTTTTTTCCTGCCTTATTTCTGGTAACATGATTCCTTCTAACTCCACCCATGTTGCTGCAAATGACATAAGTTTGTCTTCTTTGATTTATTGATGCATAATATTCCCTTGTGTAAATATACCACATCTTTCTCAGCCACTTGTCTGTTTTGGAGCATTTGAGTTGTTTCTATATCTTGGTTATTGTAAATAACACTGCAATTAACATCCAGGTATAGGTGTCTTTTTGAATTAGATTTTTTTGTATACTTTGGACAGATTTCCAGAGTAGGATTGCTGGATCAAATGGTAGTTCCATTTTCAGTAGTTTGAGGAGTCTCCACACAGCTTTCCATAGTGGCTACACTACTAGCAGTGTAAAAGTATTCTTTATTCTCCACATTCATGCCAGCACTTGTTTCCCATCTTTTTATATGGGTCATTCTTATTGGTGCAAGGTGGTAGCTCATTGTGATTTTGATTTACATTTTCCTGATTATTAGCGATGTTTAGCATTTTCTCATATGCCTGTTGACCATTTGTATTTCCTCTTTAGAGAAGTGTCTTTTTAGATCTTCTGCCCATCATTATGGTAATTTGATGTTATTCTAGCTTCCTATATCTCTATTCTCTATTTTCGTCTCTTCACATTTGGGAAGTTCTCTTCAATTATTTCCTTTAATAATTTCTCATTTCCTTTGTCTCCTCTTTTTCTGGTTGTCTCATGATTCTAATGTTTCCTTTTTTCGTGGTGTCAGAGAGTTCTTGGAGTTTTTTTTTCCAGTCTCTTTCCCTTGTACCTCTCTCTCCTTTTCTTTTGAATTATTTTTACCTCTGAGTTTTCAAGAATACTGATGTGTTCTTCCATTTATTCTATTCTTTCTTCATGGATTTTCTTAAGTTCCTCCATTTTTTAAAGTTCATTTTCACTCTTTAGCTTGTTGATTATATTCTGTATATCATTCTTTTCCTCCTCTGCCTTTCCTTATAGATCTCTATATTTGCATTTCCTTCTCTGCCTTTTCTCTTAGATTTTTCAGTGTTTTCCTTATGGTGACTCTGAATTCTTTTTCAGCCAGGTTGAAATAGTCTTCTGTGTCCATGCTATTGATTGCAATGGACTGACTTTCTTTCTGTGGTGTATTACTATCTGAAACATTCATTTGATCATTCAAGATTTTCTTCTGCCCCATAGCTTGTCTTTGAGTTTGTTCTGCCCATGATACCCCATACCACTGATGTTGATTGGCTTGACTTGGAGATCTTGCTGAGTTGTAGATGTATCTGTCTAGTGACTGAGCTGCTGTGGTTGGTGTGCCAAAGTAGTGATGCAGGTTCCTGCCAATCCCTTCTCCATGTCTATTAACTGCTCATGGCAAGCAGGGAAATGCAAATGAAAATCACAATGAGATACCACCTCACACCGGTAAGAATAACCCATATTAAAAAAATGGGTAACAAGTACTGGCATGGATATAGATAAAAGGAACACTTTTATATTACCAGTGGAAATGCAAACTGGTCCAGCTACTATGGAAAGTTGTGTGGAGAACCCCTAAACTACTGAAAATGGAACTACCATTTGATCCAGCAAACCCACTTCTGGGAATCTACCCAAAGGATACAAAAACAATAATTCAAAAGGACACCTATACTTGGATGTTTATTGCAGCATTAATTACAATAGCCAGGATATGGAAATTACCCAAATGTCCCCAAATGGACAAATGGTACAGAAAACTGTGATATATGTACACAATGGAAATGGCACAGAAAACTGTGGATATATGTACACAATGGAATATTATTCATCAACAAAAAAGACAAATTTGATGCATTTGTGATAACATGGATGGACTTAAGAGGAATTATGTTAGCGGAAATAATTCAGAAAGATAAAGAGAAATGCTGAACAGTCTCACCTATATGCAGAATATAGGGAGAACAAGGAAAATTTAAAACTAACTGTTAGCAGAATGAAAGTTTAAAGAAAGGGGGGCTAAATTGGGGGAGGGATGGGCACGAGATTAAGATGATGGTGACAAGATGGTGGGAGAACTTTGGGGTAGACAATGCTGCAAAAACATATATATATATATCATATATATATGCAATCAAAAATAAATGTTAGAAATCTAACTGTAAAAATAATTAGACATACTTTTTAGAAAGGAACCTCTGGTAATTGGAGATGAGGAGGCTGTTTCTTCAGAGGCTTTGTGGGTAAAAAAATTAAGGTGAGGTGGATATCAATTCTTGAAAGACCGTTACTTAGGTTACCTCATTTCTAACAGTTTGCAGTCATTGTTAGAAGAACCACCAGGAGAGATTACCAAAGACTGTGGTTTAATGCTGGGAACTCAAGCGGGGAAAGCTGCTCACCTCAGAGACCCAGAACTGCACACAGGGTTTACTCCAATTGCCCAGGTAACCCACTTGCAGGCTAGGGAGGGTCCAGTGTTCAGACAGAGGTTACCAAAGCCTGTGGTTTAATGCTGGGAACTCAAGTGGGAAAAACTGTTCACAGCTTAGGGACCCGAAGTGCCACATGGCACTGGTGCATACTAGTGAACAAAGGACACTGACTACTCAAGTCTGTCAAGATACCCCAACCAAAAAGGTTTATACAATAAACCCTATACACATCACTAAATAAAGCCACACACTCAAGGGCACCAAAGACATTTAAAACCCATCAATCTAAAAGAGGAGAAAGAACGAAAAAAGAAAATAGACAATATAATAGAAACCACATATGTGTACCACATCCACTGACTCAAAAAGAACTTGTCCCCCAAAATAGTCAATGGAAACTAGATATAGTTTCCACCACAGCAGCAAAGGCACAGAGGCAAAAAAATTACAACTTGGTTGGCCTCACCATGTCATCTAATTCTAAAACAACAGTGAATCAATACATAGAGCAAGTCTGAAGGAAAAACACAGGAAGGAGGAAGAATACAAATACTCAAGCAAGCCAAAGAAGAATAGCTCATCACCAAAGGATAAACAACCTGCGGACACCAACATGGAGGACATGGAAGAAATGCTATCTATGTCAGACAAAGAATTCAGAATCTATTTGTTAAGAACATTGAAAGAGGTAAGGGAAGATGGAGAAAAAAGGGAAAACAAGAGGTCAGAAATTTTCAATGAGCTAAGAGAAGAAGAAGAAAAATATAAAAAAAACAATTCAGCAAAATAAGCAGTATCATCTATGGACAGAGAATGAGATGAAACCCTAAATAAGAAGCTGACCGAGATACAGTTTCTAAGAGGAGCAACAGAAGAGCTCAAAAATGCAGGGAAAAGCCAGGAAAGCAGATTAGAAGAAACAGAAGAGCACACTTGAGGACACTGAAGTAGAGAGAAAAACAAAGTAAGAAGACAGAAGAAAAAATCCGAGATCTGACAGATACCCTAAAGAAAAGAAATACAAGAGTAATTGGAATCCCAGAAGGAGAAGAGAAAGACATAGGATCTGAAAGCCTTTTCAATGAAATAATGGAGGAGAATTTCCCAAATCTGAAGAAAAAAATGAAAATAGACATACAAGAAGCAAAAAGGACACTAAACTACTTTAGTGAAAGAAAAAAACACAGCAAGACACATCATAGTAAAACTCTCAAAAGCCAAAGATCAAGAAAAAATTATGAGATTAACAAGAGATAGAAAACAGGTAACCTACAAAGGAAAATCCATTAGACTGACTTCAGATTTCTCAGAAGAGACACTCCAAGCAAGGAGAGACTGGGACAACCTCGTCAAAATACTCAAGACAAAAAGTGCCAGCCAAGAATACTCTACCCAGCAAACTGTCCTTTGTTTATGAAGGAAAAATTAGAGCCTTTTCAGACAAACGAAGCCTCCAGAAATTTACTACCACCAAACCCCCACTCCAAGAACTTCTTTAAGAAACCCACAGAAGAATAGAAAAGAATGAATAATGAAGAAGAAGAAGAAGAAGAAGAAGAAGAAGAAGAAGAAGAAGAAGAAGAAGAAGAAGGAGAAGAAGAAGAAGAAGACGAAGAAGAAACTAAAACAGAATCCCAAATGACCACCAGGATCCCCATGTTAGAACCTCAAACATCAACATTAATCTAAATGTCAAAGGGCTAAACTCATCAGTCAAAAGAAACAGAGTTGCAGACTGGATTAAAAGACAGAGCCCAACATTCTGCTGCCTCCAAGAAACACATCTGATCCCAAAAGATAAGCACAGATTGAAGGCAAAAGGATGGAAAACAATTTTGCAAACAAATGGGTTCCACAAAAAAAGGCAGGGGTAGCCATTCTTATAGCAGATAAAGCAGATTTCAAAATAAAAAAAAATGACATAGGATAAAGAAGGTCACTACCTAATGGTTCAAGTTTCAACCCAATAAAAAGACGTAACAATTATCAACATATACTCGCCAAATGAGGGTGCATGCATCAAGATTCATAAGACAGCTACTAAGAGAACTGAAATCAAATATTTATGAAAATACACATATAGCAGGAGACTTTGACACCCCACTCTCAACAAAACACAGATCAAAAAACAAAAGTTACACAAGGGCACAAAAGAAGACCTAGTCAAAATGGACCTAATAGATATCTACAGGACACTATACTCACAAGGGAAAGACTACACCTTCTTTTCAAATGCACATGGATCATTCTCTAAAATTGATCACATACTAGGTCACAAGGCAAACTTGAATAAATACACAAAGATTAAAATAATACGAACATTCTTCTCACATCATAAAGGTATCAAACTAGAAATTAACAATGAAAAGAAAGCAAGAAGAGCATCCAACACTTGGAGACTGAACAACATGTTACTAAATGAAGAATGGGTAATTGAAGAAATTAGAGAAGAAATTAAAACCTACTTCAAAACAAACATCAAAGAAGACACATATTCCAAAATGTCTGGCATGCAGCAAAAGCATACCTAAGAGGAGGGTTCATAGCAATACAGGCCCATATCAAAAAGCAAGAAAATAAGCAAAGAAATAACCTATCTCTCTAATAAAAAAAAATAGAAAAAGAGCAATGAAAAAATCCAAAACCCAGAAGAAGATGAGAAATAATAAAAATAAAAGAAGAAATAACCTAGAAAACAAAAAGATTATCCTGAAGATCAACAAAACCAAAAGCTGCTTCCTTGAATAAATAAATAAAATTGATAAACTCCTAGCAAAGTTCACAAAGGAAAGAAAAGCGAAAACTCAAATAAACAGTATCATCAGTGAAAGAGGAGAAATTACAACAGATACAAAAGAAATTCAAAGGATAATAAGAGATTACTATGAACAACTATATGGAAATAAATACAACCACCTGGATGAGATGGACAGATTTTAGAAAGACACAACTACCCAAAATTGAACAAAGAAGATATAGAGGACTTAAACAATCCAATTACAGGCGAAGTATAAGCAGTCATCAAAACTCTACCTAAAAACAAGAGCCCAGGACCAGATGGGTTTAGTAATGAATTCTACCAGACATTCAAAGATGAAATAACACCTGCACTACTAAAGCTTTTCCAAAAATTGAGAAAGAAGGAAAACTGCCAAACACATTCTATGAAACAAATATCGCACTCATACCAAAATCAAACAAGGACAGCACCAAGAAAGAAAACTGTTGGTGGCCAGACGCAAGTATGAGAAATGAACTGATGAGGAGAGATGGCCCAGCCACAGCTGGGGGTCAAATGGAAGTATGAACCAAGAGACAACTTTATTAACAAAAGGAAGAGGTATTTATAGAGACACAGGGTGAGGGCCAGGTGAATTCCAAAGAAGACAAGCAATCCTGAGAGACAATTAACATTCTAAAGCAAAGAGTAATTGAGGGAGGGGTAGTGAAGGGGTGGTCTCTAAATCGTTGATGAGGCTAACATTGATAAGGAAAAAGGGGGGGGGCACTAGCACTACATCAGAAGGTCATTTCAGTCAGTCCCTAAGTTTTCTTAGGGAGAAAGAGAGAGAGAGAGAGAGAGAGAGAGAGAGGTTTTCCTTATCTCTTTTGGAATGACTCTTCTGGTATGCAAATGGCGCACAGCAGAAAGCTATAGACCAATTTCCCTAATGAACACGGATGCAAAAACTTTAAACAAAATCCTGGCAAATAGAATCCAATGATGCACAAAAGCATTACACACCATGACCAAGTAGGATTTATCCCAGGGACACAAGGTCATCAATATCCAGAAATCAATTAACATAATACACCACATCAACAAAGAGAAAAACAAAAACCACATGAGCCTATCAATAGATGCAGAGAAAGCATTTGACAAAGTCCAGCATCTTTTCATGATAAAAGTCCTTGAAAAAATGGGGATTAAGGGATCATACCTCAAGATAATAAAAGCAAACTATGACAAGCCTACAGCAAACAGCATCCTAAATGGAGAAAAACTAAAATCATTCCAATTAGGATCTGGAACAAGACAAAGATGTCCACTTTCCCCATTATTTTTTAAAATTGTACTGGAAGTTTCAGCTATGGCAATAAGGCAAGAAAAAGAAATAAAAGGGATACAAATAGGGAAAGAGGAACTGAAGCTATCATTATATGCAGATGACATGATTCTCTATATAGAGAACCCCCCAAAAATCCATGGAAAAATTACTTGAAATAATAAACCGGTTCAGTACGGTAGCCAGATACAAAATCAACACACAGAAGTCAATAGCTTTCCTATATGCAAAAAACCAAGAAGAGGAAGAAGAAATTAAAAAAGCTATCCCATTTACCATTGCACCAAAAACAATTAAATACCTGGGAATAAACCTAACAAAGCACGTGAAAGATCTATACAAAGAAAACTTTAAAAAGCTGCTAAAAGAGAAAGAAAAAGACTTAAGTAAATGGAAAGACATTCCCTGCTCATGGATTAGTAGAATTAACATAATCAAAATGGCCATCCTTCCAAAAGCCATCTACATATTCAATGCAATTCCTATAAAAATTCCAATGACATTCTTTAAAGAGAAAAACAATTACAGAAGTTCATATGGAATAACAAAAGACCTGGAATATCAAAAAGCCTCCTGGTCAAAAGAAGAGAGAATGGAGAGCCATCTATCCCAGACCTCAAGTTATACTACAAAGCCATAATAATTAAAACAACGTGGTACTGGTACAACAACAGACAATCAGCCCAAATGGTACAGAATTGTGTGCTTGGAAATAAAACCACATATATATTGTCAACTAATCTTTGACAAAGGGGGAAAAACTTATATTGGAACAAAGATAGCTTCTTCAATAAATTGTGCTGGGAAAATTGGACTAAGACCTGCAAAAAAATGGACCAAGACAACATCCTCACCTTGTACAAAAACCAACTCAAAATGGATAAAATATTTAAAAGTCAGACCTGAAACCATAACATACATAGAAAAAAATCTTGGGAAAAATCCTCCAGGAAGTACAATTCAGAAACCCCTTTCTGGAAAAATCTACTGATGGCAAATAATTGAAGGAAAACATACACAGTCAAGACTACATCAAACTAAAAAGCTCTGTGCAGCAAAAGAGGTGATAGAAAAAACTAAAAGAATCCCAACGGAATGGGAAAAAAATTTTTTCCCTCCACAAGAGTGATAAGGGTTTAATAACAAAGATCCACAAGGAACTCATACAATGAAAAGCAAAATAAGAAGCCCAATCATAAAATGGGGTGAAGAACTAAAAAGAAACTTCTCCAAAGAGGAAATATAAATGTCCAACAGGCACATGAAAAATTGCTCAATGTCACTAGCAATAAGGGAAATGCAAATCAAAACCACAATGAGATACCACCTTGCACCAGTAAGAATGGCTCATATCCATAAACAGACAACAACAATTGCTGTTGAGGATGTGAAGAGAAGGGGACACTCTTATACTGCTGGTGGGAATGTAAACTGTTCCAACCGCTATGGAAAACTGTATGGAGGGTCCTCAAATTAATGAAAATGGAGCTACCATATGACCCATCAATTGCTCTCTTGGGAATTTACTTAATGGAGACTTCAATATGGGTACAAAGGGACATCTGTACTCACATGTTTATTGCAGCACTATTTATATTTGCAAGGATATGGAAGCAACCGAAATGCCCGAAAACAGATGACTGGATGAAAAAAATGTGGTACATATACACAATGGAATATTACTCATCAATTAAAAATGACAAATTGGACAATTTTATGATAACATGGATGGACTTAGAAGAATTCATGTTAGCAGAAACAAGTCAAAAAGAAAAAAAAAAAAAAACAGACACCAAGTGGTTTCACTACTATATGGGACATGGGAAAGATAAACAAAAATCCATGAAGAAATGTCAAAAAAAGCCAACAACCAAATTGAAGTACACAACTTGTGGGGGTGCAACAGGGTGGGAACAGTCGGGGGCGGTGAACCCTAGAGATCACAGAGATGTGAAATTTATATATAAATTTTTTTTTTAAAACAGAATCACCAGCAGTAACCATTTGGAATCAATGGTGCAACGGTTCTAGTCTCACCCCTGACCTTCTTCAAGGCATTCCACTAGTTCACCAAGTCCCCTTTTCCCTGAGCACACACTTCTAGATTGTGAGCAATTTGTCTAGAGCTCAACAGTCATGTGGACACATCCTGTGCTTAGATCTGCAAACTACTAGGTAGACATTACCATCCTGGGTGACTCTGCCTGCCTCTTGTTCAAGATGAATATCTCTGTGGTTTTTGAGAATCCATCTCTTTTACTCCTTGGAGAAACTGGTCCATGCACTTTCCTCATACTCACTTACTTGACCTGCTACGCTTTGACTCATTTCACTCACAGTAGAACCATATCACAGCTCACCTCATCAGCAGTTGTGCAAACACTACCTTGGTTTTCCTTGCAGTGCAGAGCAGAGCCCTTGGAACATATGACTTGTTTCTCCTCAGTCTCCACTTCTGTCACTGTTCAGGTCTCCGCCATCTTAGCCCTTGACACAAGCTGGTTCCGAATCTAATGAACATGTTCCAGACTTTTCTGTACCCAATTCCTCTTTCTTGTCCAACATTGACTTCTTGTCTCAAATTTTCTCTTTACTTCATATTACAGTGGTCTTTATATTCTGTTTATTTCTTCCTTTGGATTTCAGCAAGATGGTGACAGAGTAAAGAAGTAGTGCTGACCTCTTCCAGACAGTGAACAACAAAGCTAATACAAAACAAAGCAAAGAACCCCTAGCAAAACACTGATTATTAACTTATACAATAGGAGCATCAGTCTGACTAAAAGGGGTAGGAAATACCCAAAGTGAACTGTTTAAAGTGACAGCTAGGCACTTCAACCCACAGAGGGAGGAGTGATCAAAAAGTAGAGCTCCCACCCACTGTTGACTGGGCATATACCAACATTGGGGCTGCTAGAATCCCACACTGCACCAGACAAGGGGGTACACATCAGGCACCCAGGACAGAGGGAAGGACACAGAGCTTGTGGTTACAAGACTTGAATCTGACTTGAATCTGAGACTCATAACACAGAAGAGCTCAAGCCAGAATCAGAACTTCCTGGACCTCCTTCAGAAGAGACTTTGAGTGAAGTTCAAGCTGAGATATCAGAAACACCTACCACCCCTACAAAGAAATATTTCACAGCAGGAAGTTCAAGTTCCTAAGTCTACTGGAGTTGATCTTTGATGGCTACTGCTGGGTACAATTTTATACCTACTAAATTTTATACCTTGTATTCTAACACGTGCAAAGGAGCAGCAGGGAATTTATTACTACTTTTCTTCTTTTGGGGTTTGTCTGTCTTCTCTTGACCATGATACTCTCCTCCAAGCTGTGTTTCTCAGGGAGATCTAATTATCTTCTGCAGCTGAAAAATGCCTCTAGCTTGAATTTTCCCATGCTCCAGCCCTGGCCACTCTGAGTGTATCCACTTACCATGTGGCTACTCTGATTGGATTCTGGAAGGCACCCCAAGCTCATTGTTTATTTTTAAGACGTACTAATTATTGATAACATTTACAAATATTAAAATTGCTCCCTCTTGCAGCTGAAGATGTTGGGGATTGTGTGTGTATCTGTGTGTGTAAATGGCTGGAAATTAAGACTTAATAAGGTTAGGAAAACCAAGTATTTTTATAGGAAATATGGAGATACCTAGAAGAAAAATCCTGGGAAAGTCGGGGGTGGAGGGAGTGGCTGAGGAGTGGCTAGTGAGGGCAGAGAGGAATAAAGAGAGGAACTTGCATTACTGGTTAGATGTTGGAAGAAAGAGGTTGGTTTTTCCACTACCTCAGCATCAGGGATATTGTAGGAAGAAGATTTTTAAAGGGAAATTTTGGAGTAGTCCCATGATAGAGTATCTTTGTCTTCTCTCTTTTTCTCTCTCTCATGTACTCACTCACTCACACACACACACACACACACACAAGCATACTTTCTCTACTGTTTCTCCCTCCATCTTCCCAACTGTCCCTTTTCTTCCCTCTTTATTTCTTCTTTTCTATTATCACTAAAATTTTTTTTGTCTTGCTTTAACTGTTATTGTTTATTGTCATTGTTTATTCTTGTTTGCAAAGATTATTTACTTGACCAAATTCTATTCATTTCTCTGTGTCCTCTCTTTGACTGGACCTCAGTCTTGGTCCTAATCCTACATTCATCTAGCCTAGTTTAGTCTTAACATATTAACAAAGAAGTCTTCTTCCCATCCTTGTTCTCTGATCATACTTGATATCTTATGAACTTTCTCATCTCATGTCTTGATTTCTTAGTCATTCACCTGTCCTTTGCTGAGTCAGTAAAGTAAGATATTTCCTCCCTCTGATGTTGCTATTTGGTGACTTTCTATCTCCTTATCATTCAACTCACCAACTATAAATCCTCTCTTGCTCTTATTACATTCTGATTTCTACTTCTCTCTCTCCTCTATTGTAATGTCTTAACCAGATATTATTTACTGTTTTAGAAACTATCAAACAATTATTTCTTTAACATTGTTTTCCATATTGTGAGGCTGGTGAGGCCAGGGGCAATACTATTTATTCTGCCCACAACCCCTATCCTTGTCTTAAAGAGCCCTTAGTATGGCAACGTCATATAGAAAAGTTTTGGCTAAAAATGCTTTATTCCTACAACCCCAAGAGCAAAACAGGGTTATTGTTCTATTGAAGTAATATACATGAACACAGATAATATTTCACGCACAGACAAAATCATTCTATAGTAAAATTACTTTCACTGTTTGCTCAAATTAAACAGTAAATACCACCCACTGCTATGATCTGAAGGTTTGTGTTGTCCTCAAATTCATAAGTTGAAATTCTAACCCCAAAAGATGATATCCCCTAGTGAAGGTATTTGGAAGTCACACAAGCATGAAGTATTTTTAAGAGAGATTATTGTGTTGATAAAATGGTCTTCAGAGAGATTGCCAGCATCTTCTACCATGTGAAGTCACAGCCAGAAGATGTTGACTATGAATCAGAAAGAACGTCTTCACCAGAAAAGAACCATCCAACTCCTTGATCTGGAACCTCCCAGCTGCCAGAGCTGTGAGAATTAAATTTCTATTATTTATAAATCATCATTTTGGTCATGTTGTCACAACATCAATGGACTAGAATTCCCACATACACTATCTCTCAGTTCTTGTAGATGAATCCAACTACCTGATCTATACATAGGGACAAAAGCACCAGGTAGATACACCAAGCTCTGACTCTCTCTTTTGAGGTGACCTTCTTCTCTTTTCGATTTTAAAGGATTGGTAGTAATGCCATCTATTGACAACGTTCCCAACCTTACTTGTAGCACAGAGAATCAAATATCCTCTGTAACCCTCATTAAAGCTAGCAAAGTGTAGATATTATAAAATTTTTAATATTTGAACTGTAGCCTTAGCTTCCCTAGCTGTGAAGATATGAATATTTCTTTCAACTTCTGCAAACTTTTCAGGAATATTTACTTAACTCTTTCCAAAATACTCATGGAAATATGAATAGTAGGTGAGAACATTAAAGAAGGAGAATTCTATAAAGAAATGAAGTTAAAAGAATTCTATAAAGAGATAATGTTAAGGTGAGAACATTAAAGAAGGAGAATTCTATAAAGAAATGTGCAGAGATTCTAGTGATACCAAAAACTTGAGATGTCATCCCTCTTTACATATCAGGAAGTGACACATGCAAAGAGATGTAAACACCCCTTCCCCCCACCTTAGCCAGGGTAGCGCATGGTGTGGCGTGAGAGGGCTGCTCTGGGTAGGATCTGCCCTTTCAATACTTCCTGTGTGAATTGCATTGTGAACACTGGTTCTGATTTCTCCATTTCTTGTATTTTTGACTTACAGTCATGAAAAGGACTCTCAGGGTGAAACTCTGATCGCAATGTACTCTACTCTAGCAACAAGAACAAATACCCTGAAGGCATGACAGGACCACAGAAAACCATGCTTTCTTTGGGTTGCATCTTTCTCTGGCTTGTTGTTGGAGAAGGAATTGAAGGATTTGATATCTCAGGTAGGATTTTCAATTTTCATGCAAACACTGTGTGTTTTGTGGTCACAGTTAAAAGTGACAGAAAATCTGATCTGTCAGTAGCATGACATTAATAAATGGCATTTCCTTACTACTGCTAGGTTGGATGTGGGAGGAGAAATAATTAGGGCAGGCAGCTCTTGGCAGATACCAAGCACTGATGGGAAATCCAGCTACTGGGGGTAAAGTGGGGGTAATTGAAGAGGAGTAAAGGGTGATTTAGAAGATGCGTGGAAGAAACAGGAACATGAGCTTCAAGCTTCATTTTTCTTACAAACTGAGAACAGTAAAGATAAAAATCCACAGGGAAGTCTAACCCTGTATTAGATATTCTTTTTTTAAATGAAAGTTAGAATTTCATCTTCTAATGTGTTTCTGTGTTGCTTTTTATTGTGTTTTTTATTGTGATTTTCAGATTGTCCCACCAAAAAAATACTTTGGACATATTCTGCAATGAGTGAGGAGGAATTTGTCTTATTCTGTGATTTAAAAAACTGCAGTGATAACAGGAAACTCTCTGACGTCCAATGGTATCTACAGCATCAAAATGGAACTCTGTTAGGAGAAGTTACCAGAAACTATCCTCATGTCTTTCGAAACAAGACCCTTCATTTTTTAACCATAGGGCTGAATAATTCTGGATCATATATTTGTAGACCCAGGATGAGGTATATCCTAAATGAATTCTTATAAAAAACAAACAAACCCAAAACCTACATTATCTGCAGGTGATATTTATATTCATAGAAACTTGTTGCCTTCTTTAGGAGTCCCCAGGATGCAGCCTGTTGTGTCAAGATCATCTTAGAAGTTAAACCCAAGACAAATGAATCCTGTGTGAACCCTGTACCACATAAGCAAGACCTTCTTCTTGGTTCAATTGACTCCATATTTTGCCCCTGTCTCAGCAAACAAAATAATTCACCAGATTTGACCTGGTACCTGGTAAGAATAAATTCTCCAAAACTGAGACCTTAGTTTTAATGGTAATGTAATGATGTGGGATTGTGAATCTGAGGTCTAGAGCTCCCAAGAAGTCTTGATTTGTACTTATAGAGAAGCCCTGACTTTTTAAAATGGTATGTCACTTAGGCAGCCATAGAGCCTGATATTTCAATTATTAGAAGCATCCTTTGTGTGTTTACACATGATATAATGACATAGACTTATGATTACTGGCTAATGCAAAAGATCAGATTTGTTCATTTTTACTGTCTTTAAAGTAACATGTATTGCTAAGGGGAAGGGCATATCGTCAAGTATATCTTGAAGGGTTTCTAAAAGAAGAAGTAGATTGGAATATTTTCCAAAAGTGACACGTCTGGGAGGACAGTTATGGCAATCACAGGATGGCCCTGAGTGCCAGGTGTCCTTCAGGGGAGAGACAGTGGGAAGAGAAAACTGGGCTAAGAGTAAAAGGGAACAGGAGTGAAGAGAACGCAAGTTTCAAAATGACTTTTAAGTTATGAACCATGGGTGAGTTAGCTTCCAAAATAACAAGAGCAAAAACCACTTCACATTTTAATGTTATTGTTATTTCAATATTATTATTATTATTATTATTATTATTGCAGTATTATTAACTGTGTATATCTACATACTTTTGGCATAAGAAATGCCTTTCACACTTGCAATAATTGTTTGAAGGCTTTAATTTGCCTTAAGAATCACAAGCTTTTAAATTCAAACTTAATTTTTCTGACTATAAAAATATCATTCTAAATTGCTGTTATTTGAAGTCGGGTGGCCTATCCTTATCTGGAAACTTTATTTCTTCCAACATACAACAGAGACCCATGAACATACATTACCATGGCCTGAGAAAGTGTCATCTCCCTTGATGCTCTTGAGAATTGGTCTCAGTAATGGACAGGTTTTAGAGCTACTGTAGAGATAAGTATAGAGGGAGAGTAAGTGGTATTCTTAACAAAGGTAAGGTAGGCTCCCATCCAAACTTGAAAATGATACTGAAAATATATTGGTCTCAATGAAATCCTAATTTAAGAAATTCATCCATTTCATAACCTCTATAATGAGGTAAGTAAAGAAAACCAGTGGTTTTGTTAATTGTTTTCAATTCTCTCTCAAGAACAAAACTTCTTTTGGCTCAAAAATATGTATAATCCAAGATGACAGATGTCTCACTTTATTAGGGTAGAGTCTTCTAAGGCCAATAAGATGGACTTGACTTGCCTCCAGTTATTACAGGTAAAAATGTTCTTGAGCTTTCTGTGATTGTAATGCTGGAATGAAAGTTGTTTTCACTAACTGGCAAGTAGGCACAACTCACAAAGTAGTTGCCAGCTCTTTGCCTATATAGCTTTTATAACTAGACACTATGGCTATGTGATGTTCACAAGAGGATGTTTTATTTCATTTCTCTTGAGTCTTGACTGCATGAATGGGGATGTGTTGGTGGTGAAAAGGTATCTATCTAAAAGTAGGCAGCAGTGACTCCTATTAAAATTGTACTCTCCGATGCAGGTTTGGATAGTCCAGTTTCAGTGAATGTTTTATGAATTATATGTGTGTTCACATATGCACTCATACATATGGCATCTCCTGAAAAACCTCAGAAAAGCAGTGTATCATTAAAAACATGGCATAGACAGGAAATAATGCCTTAAGTCTATCTTCACATGAAACCTCAGCTGGATCACATCTAAGGCATCTCAGCAC
Organism: Uropsilus gracilis; assembly: GCA_004024945.1. NCBI lineage: Eukaryota > Metazoa > Chordata > Mammalia > Eulipotyphla > Talpidae > Uropsilus > Uropsilus gracilis. The sequence goes on from PVHY01001311.1 coordinate 15,583, forward strand.
AGGTGACATGAGCACTGGCTAAGAGAGTGAAAACACAGTGTTATTGACTAGGTGAAATGAGTGGTGAGGGAGGAAATTGCCAGCTATTTAGGATCTCCAGTTTAAATAAATCCATGGGATGGAATTTCTGGGGAATTTAAAAACATTTTTAAAAGACATCAAAAATGTAGGTTTGAAGAATTGTAACTGAAAATATTTAATGACCAAGAAATAAGACTAAAAGTGAATAATTTACTTTTATTTTTAGATATGCTATTTTTAATTCTAAGGCTATTTTCTCTAGATTTTCTTGATTTGTGAGAGACTATTGAGCAAATACCTTTGGTCAAAACAGATTCATCTTAAATGATAATTACATTTAATGAGAGAGCATTTTTTCTTCTTTAACTTAGCTCAAAAATCTCTGAAAAGATGTAAAACTTATCACAGCACAATGGGAGAAAATCTTTTCTATGACCAAGAATATTGAGAAATGGTGTTAGTGACACCCCTGTGACCACCTGCCAGTGAGATTTGTGCCCTGAGTGCTAGTCCATTGGTGGTATAAGACAATTTCTGTCTTATACCACATTTGTTCACCACAGTGCTGACGTGGCCTCCTCATTGTCACTCAGGTCTGTGTTCCATGGAATCTTTCACATAGATGTTCCACTTCTCTCTCTCATTTCCTTTTGGTTGGTCTAACTGTAACCAGCACTTGCTGGTATTATATAAACCTCATAAAATGGAGAACTGGGGAGGATGGTGAGACAGGCTAGAAAAAGGATCAAGGGGATTCCAAATATGGAATCATTAAACTTGAATTTCAAAAATTGTTTCCAATGTCAACACATCGATCCATTCAATTCACTGTGAAATTTCAGGTCGCTCATTCTAGACAATTTCCAAACATCTTTATAATATTGTAGCCCACATATTTTTAAATGTGCTCCTTCTTTATTTTGAACACTTTATTGGTGCAGTGTACAATTGTGTTTGCGTGGAACAGATTCATTACATGATTGATTCACTCTAAACTGACAGATGAATCTTTTTCAAAAGACCAAAATGCAGTCAAATTTTGTGCAAATAGAACATGCAGCTCATGTTCATGCTTTTACACTTATGTTTATTAATTCTATTGTCAGTAATGGCTCATTATTTAAGAAATTAAAATTCTGATTTTGAAATCCAACATATTAGCCACTGTTTCCAGATTTACAAGGCTGTAGATGAGATGCATAATGCTATGTCTTCACTCAATCACTAGTGAAAATACTGAACAACCTGAACAAAGGGTTGTTTTCACCTTTTGAGTCTAGATTGATCCTCCTTGTTACATGCGATGCATTAAATACTAACTTTGGGGTAACTGTTACCCACTGAAGTAAAAAAAAAACTCCCAAGAATTGAATCATTCTTTCCACATATTTTGTTTAACAAGGAAATCATGAAAATATTGTTCAAATGACTCATCCTAGTGAAGATATAATGTGTCTATTGTATTCCTCTGGGTCTCTGAACTAATCATTCTCTCAGGGAAGGAAAGGAGAAAACTGGTATGACTGTTAGTGTCACCTGGCTGATATTAACCACCCCTTCATTTTACAAGGGTTCATTCAAATGTTTGATTAGGAGTTGAAATCTATTTTATCATTCTATAGCTTCCATAATTTACTCTTTCCTGTTAAAAGGTAAATAATAGCACAAAATTTATGTGGAAGTAGAGTGTTGCCAGTTGATGATTGAGGCAAGAGACTATGCAGCCACCTTTAAAAGCAAGTACAAAATGGGCAATGGAAACAGAAACATAAAGAGACATTCTGCAAATGGTGAGGACTGATTGTGGTATGAGCTGAGAATTCTTGAATGATTCTATTAGGGTTAGAGCTGGAAACAAAGGCCATTACATTGACTATGTGGTGTAATTTGTGGGTCCCTGCTGGTGTGGTTGAGCTTGTCATGTGTGAGTCTGGATCTCAGGAACCAGCAGTAAGAACAAAAGGAAGATGGCAGATGCCAGTGATATTTTCAAGGATTAAAATAAAAGAGTAAATGCCTTAGGGGAGTGAAAAAGATAACTATCATATTTTGGGTTCCTAAGGCTCATAACATTCATGGCAATTACCAAGTTGGAGAAAGCAGAAATTAATCCAACTAGGGGTTTGGGAGAAAGAACACATCCAGTTCTGGCACAATGGATCCTTACAAGGGAGTATTAAATGGGATATGAAAGCCTCATGCTCATCAGAGAGCACAGGACTCAAGGTGCTGGTGCCAAGGTGCTGGTGCTCCCAGACTAGATAGGGGAACCCCAGAAAGAAGTTTCACTGCATTGCTCAATTCCAGGGAGCATCATTCTCACAACAGAAGATGCTGTGTACTCTCCAGAGTGATTGTGCTGCTTGGTGGAACAAGTGTATAACGTTATGATAAATGTTCATATTAGTAAGTAATACTCTTTTTGTTATTTGCTTCCCTTTACTCAGAACCTTAAAAGTCCTTTCTAATATTTTCAGTCTTTTATTTTTGGCATGCTCCAGTTCTCTCTAGGTCTTACTGGCTTTGTTCACACACCTTCACACTTAGATGTCCCTCCTTCCATATTTTGTTCAAGACTATTTCACATGTGAACAAAACAAAGAAACTCCTGTATAGTTCAATTGCCATTACTGATCTACTAAGATCATTTGTGATGGCATTATTAGAATAGGTTTCTCTTTATTCTTGATAAAAATTTCTTTTCTCTCTCTCTCTCTCTCTCTTTTGGTTCTTCCTTTGAGTTCCATCCATAAAGTCTTAATGCTGCATCTTAAATCATACTTACCAGGTCTACTTTGCAATTACTCATTCTCCTGTGATTCAGCGGAGGCCTTTGTTACAACTTTACATCCTCTCCCATTACCTTTTTGTGGAATTTCCAGCAGACCTTTACATTTATTTCTGTTCTTTGTGTTACTACTGAAGTCTCTAGTGGTTTATCTCTGAGTTTTGCTCCATACTCGGAAACTTCCTTTAAAAGGATTCTTAGTCCTTATGCTCTGTTGATAGACATTTAATCTTATCTGTCCCCTTCTTGCCCCCATTTAACTTCCTACATGCAGCTGCCTCCCTCTGACCAGTTTTGGCTCTCCTTTTAGGCTCTGTGCCAACCTACTGGAATTTCCTTCTTGGGCTGCAGTAACCACACCAGAGGTTTGGAGTCTGGGGAATCCCAACTTCTACAAGTCAGCAAAGTGGAAGGGGAATTCCTCAATCAAATAAAATTAATTCAGAATCAGAAAAAGTCAAGTGATCTTCAGTCTTTTAACTTACTAGCTGTGTGATAGGGTGAAAAATACTAACTCTAGAAACGTAGTTTTCTCATCTATGACATGGAAGATCTAGAACCTATGTAAACCAATTCCATAATGGATGATTGTGTGAGAAAATGCGTGAGAAAAGAACTCTGTAATCTCCATAGATAGTGGATTCCGTTTTGTTGTTTTTGTCACTTTTCTTTCAGTTACAGAAGAGAGGTATGCTCTGCTAGTCTTGGATGGAAGCTAGAAATGCTGCATGCTGCGTGCTGCATGGAGGTTAGGGGCCATAGCCTCTCAACAAATATGCATTTAATCCTGCTATGTCTTGGTCCCTAGTGATGCAAAGGTGGCTATGACAGTCTTTGCTTAAATTTACAAGTTTCCACACTTAGTTGCCCGTCACTTTTCAAAAATGTCTGACCATGTGACTCTAGTTTTAAAATCTTTTTTCAAGAAATAATAAAAATGCCTTTCTTTCAATTACACATGCAATTATTCACTTATCATTAAAAATAATCTTTCCATTTCTGGCCTTCCCAATCCTGCTTCCTGTTGCTGTACAGTAGAGATAGAAAGAACAAGCATATTTACAAGCATCAGTCCTTTGGCTTTCATCTTGCTCCTAAATACATGTTTTACTTTAAATGTTGCTGAAATGGCTCTTGTTGAATGTTCCTGTGTAGTCTTCAAAGCTCTGATTAGCCTGAAGGGAGAATCCCTGCTTCCTGTGAGCTGCAGCAGATCTACCTGAGTGTGTTCTATTCTGGCTTACTACTCAGTACTGCAGCCTTGGACTCAGAACTCACTGAGAAAGAAGATCCATGTTCATTCCTTCCGGTGTGTACAGGACCAGCTAGCTGTATGTCACAGGTCAAGGCTGCTCTCAACGAGCACAGTGGATAGTACCAGTCAGCAGATGCCTATAGTGGCAGAGATCTGTACTCACTGCTCTCAAGTCCTGACTCTGCTCTGGCGCTGGTTTCTCTCCATGGAGTTTCCTCTTGAGTTAGAGCAACAGGCTGTATGCACGCTGCTCAGTGGGGGAAAGTGGTGGAATACATACACTGAGAAAAATTGAGATTGATGGAGAGGATGATTAGTTAGGAGATGGCAAGTGAGTATAGAGCAGCGAAAGAGAACAGGAAGGAATGGTAAGATCAGAGTCTGAAGAACTTTAGACTTCAGCTTAAAGGTAAAAGAGTGTCACTGGTAGATCTGAAGTAAGGGGGAGAAAACTTCCTAAGAGTACTTTAGTTTAGATTTGACTTTCGGTCCACTAGGGGGGGTGGATAATTATTTCTTAGTCGTCAGTTATTTGTTGCCATCTTAATGTTATTTACTTTTAATTTATATTTTGCTCATTAGTGTTGGATCTATTTAAAGAGGGAATATTTTGTTAATTCTATACATAGAAAATCTGTCACGTTCCACAGTTACAAATATGTATGCATATATATACACACATGTAAATATATGTATGTTTTTAAAAGATTCATTTAAAACATTATGAACTTTCTAAAAATGCTTTCAGAGAACTGAGTTTTGTTCTGAGAAATAAAGGAATATGGTGTGAAATAACACTTTCTGGGTGATTAGATTTGGTACTGTCATCTTCACATATAATTGTATTTCATTTTAAACAATTATCTTACAAATAGTGTTTTGAACGGATTACCTTCACATTTGGGGCTATTGTTGCAACACCCTTCCTCATACGTGCCTAACCTTCCCTGGTTCAAATTCCTGACATGTTTCTGTAGGTTCAAATAATATTTGTATCAGTTCTCTGAGGAAAGAAAATTATTTTGTTTTCTTGTCTCCTGGATTAGAATGGAACACTGCTCTCTGAAAAAAGGAGCAACCCGCTGTCAGTGGATGAGGTATTTGTGGAGCATCAGGGCATGTACATGTGTGATTACGCTCAATCAAATGGTGTAGGTTCATGGACAGTGAGGGCTGTTGTTCAAGTGAGAACCATTGGTAAGTGATGTTTTCAACTCAGGATTTGATATTTGAACCACAGTAACCCAAGTAAAGTTGCCCTCTCTGTAATCTTCTTAACATTTTTTTTTCTTCAGAGAAAGAAAAGTAGTCATACAATTATAGTCATGCAAGCCTTAAATGTGGGCAAATGTCTGCTTTCTCATTAATCAACCTTCCATTCTCTTAAGAGAGACTAACTCTGAGTTATGTACAAGTTGTTTCACATTGAGTTGTTCATTTGTTGATCCTTTATTTGTCCTGCAATAAATGAAATAATGATGTTAGCTATTTTGCAAGCATAGATGAGTGTTATCCATGTGTCTCTCACCAGTTTAAATTGATACTGACAATTTTCAGTGTTTAAATTATGCTTCTTATCTAAAAAAATAAAATATTGCAGGCACACATTCAAAACTACCCTATCTTCCTACTGCCTCCTTCCCAGATCAGTTTCAATCCTATCATTTGTAGTCTTTCCATTTATATGTTTTTTCTGTCTTTTCTATATATGTATGTTTTCATTAATAACATGGAATATTGTCCTGTATCACATAATATGTTTTGTGCTATAAATGCTTGGTCTTATTCTAAAGTATCGTTTTCCCCAACTTGTGTCGCTGTTAGCAATGAACAAATTCTCACTAATCCCAAACATCTGATGTTGTCAGACTTGCTGATTGGTATGAAGTGGGCTTTCTATTCTTCTTCCCAATTTAAATATTTCCTGACTAATGAATTTGAACATCTTGCTATGCATTTATTTGCCTTGGGGTTTATTCTCTGGCTTGTCTACCCTTGACCCAATCTTTCTGTTGGGCCATAATATCACATGGAGTTGCTAGTTTTATGAATTATGGTTAAAATTTGAAGTGTATGACCATGAACCTCCTCAAAGCAAGCATGCCTTCATATTTCCCAGGGCCAATAATGATTTTATGTTCATCTTTTAGAAAAAGATACCAATCACAAACCAGATATTCTGGATCCTATCAGCGACATTCTGGAAGTAGAACTTGGTAAGGTGTGCGACAGCATCACCCTGGGAGTGGCTCTAAATTTGATGGAAGAAAAAAGGCACCAGTATTTTAAGACAAATTAAACTGGATTTAATATGAATCACTGACTAGATTCATAGCGTCCCTAATTTTTTGATCTTCCCAAATTTCAGCTTTTAAATCTGTAAGTAGAAAAAGTGAAACTAACCTCATAAGTTTGCATTGAAATAAAAATCAATATATGTTATGTGATTTGTAGATTTGCAATGTATATTGCATTGTAGATTTTTCCTCACTGTCCCTAGGAGCAGGTGGTTAATATATTAGCCAACTCTATAAATTTAGCTGATTTTATCAACTTGAGTATATGACATTTGATCTTGATGTTAAGACAATTTTAGGGGGATACTAGATCTTCTGTTCAATAATTTGTCTTCCAAAGTGGTGTCTTCCTTTGGGTAGAAGGGGGAAAATGACTTTCCATGGTCTCCTTTTATTTTATCAATTTCAATAATGTTTATACTCCCCCCAGAAATAAATGGGAACTGCTATACTTTAAATCTAGTGCGATTATTTCCATCATCTAAATGTTTCCTTTACATGTTTAAACATTAATCAAATAGTCTTTTAAATGTCAATCAAATTTCTAACTAGAAATGCATAAATAGGTATTATGCCAAATGACCACTAGGTGGCAGTAGTTGCGCATCTGGTTATAGAAATAGTAAATAAACGCAGTTGGATCAGGAAATAAGTCTTCACGTGGCTCTTCCTCCTACACAGGACAGGTATCCTTATGGCTTCTTCTTCCCTTCCTGTTTTCTGTGACCTTATCTTTTTCAGGAAAACCTTTAATTCTTAACTGCACAGCACAGTTTGGCTTCGAGAAGAACTTTAAACCTGTGATAAGATGGTACACCAAAGATTCTGACCAGGAGAGGGAAGTCACAACTGCTGAGGAGAAAAGGTGAGAAACAATTAGTGGACTCTGTTCTCTGCAACGCACATTAAATACGTTTACCTTCAGTAACCTCTGAAAGGAGTACACAAAAGTAAACAGAGTTGTTTAGCTGCTAGTACCCAGTAGTGGAGAAAATAAAAGGACAGGAGTGCAAAGTATGTGTTCATTTTAAGAATAAAATACTTAAGTTGCTTTAAAGCTCAATTTTTGGCAAGAATTAATGTGGTCCGTTTAATTACTGAAGTAGGTTTCTTAAATAGAAGTGGCATGCCCAACACAGCCCCATTTATCTCCATTCCATTTGTTCACACTAATCAGGGGTTCAGGGCTGCAAACCTAACAGTCCAGAATGTATCCAGAAGAAATGACACAAAAATACGGACTCTGGGAAAGAAAAAAAAAAAAAAAAGAAAAGTAGATGTGTGGAGTGAGGAGTAGTGAAAGCACTCTATCTTGGAAAAGGAGAATCTGTCTTGTTTTGAAGTAGTTGGTAGCTAGTGAGTCTTAGGAAAAACTAGATTTAGAGCACAGAACCTAGAATAATGGATAGAAGTTTGGCTAAGCAAAAGGGAAAATCAAGACATTCCAAGCTAATTCCTAACCAGATTGAACTCCTGTGCCTGGTTGATTAAGGACTTGGATTCAATCTGTCAGGTATGTTAAAAAGGAAACACCCACATTTTTTCCTAAAACCTGTTCCAAAATAACAGTCAGCATATTAGCACTGATTTTTTAAAACATGTCAATGAACAAATGTAGTATTTTGAAAAGTATCTATCACTACAAAAAATAAAGGATAGATTTTGGTAACAATAGTAAAATTAAACCCAAACTTGTAAGGCAAGGGATGTTGTGGGGATCCTATTAAGCTGATATAACTATCAAAATTCAAAGAAGTCAACGTTAGGGCTGTGAGTAGGCTCTGACATCACACACCCTTGGGTTTGAATCTGTTTTCCACCTACTGGCAATGTGACCTTTGGCCACTGCAAGCCTCAGTCACATGCTCTATAAGTCATGGATGAGAAGCTCAGCTCTTCAAGGTCCCTGTATAGTCAAGAAGCACTGTCAAGTTGGTATGCTTAATAGAGTCCCTGGTCTAGGTGTAAGGAGGAAATTTCCACAAACCCTCAGGTTTTTCATGGGCTGATTAAGCAATTCAATTAACACTAGACACATGGTAGAAAAAAACACCAAATTTAATTAAATACATGTGGACTGTACATTCTGGAGTAAATGGAGCAAAACTGTAGATTCTAAGTAAAAGAATGGGATAGGGGCCTGGAGCTTCCAGCAAAGAGGAAGTTGACTCATATACCAGAAACCAGAAGCTCTGTAACTAGATGTTTGCCCTGCCATACAGATGAGTTTCTCTGATAAAAAAAGTTATTTCTAGAGACAACCCTAAATCTGAGTGATATCTCTAATCTTCATCCTTCTACATAGTTAAGGTAATGGTAGTGGTTTCTTTTGAAGTCTCTGGGACTTTGATCTATCTCAGCTGGAAGTCATCCACACACCAAGGTGACAAATGTTGGAACACCTGTTCCTGACATCTTGGGGAAACCTCACCTTCACTAACTTTCCATTGAAAGTATTCATTGTAAGCTCTGACTAATGCAACTGAAACATCCACAAAAGCAATCCTTTGTATCATGAAGACAGAGTGTATGTAGATGGACAACCTTACAGAGACCTAGCTGTGAGTCAAATCAAGACTCACTCTTCCTGGCTGTGGCAGATGGCATAGGCTCAGGAGTCAGACTGCCATTTCCCAACTCTGAAACCTTGGGTCATTACCCACATTCTGTGTCAGGCCCAAGTCCTTTGCCTGTAAGGAGGTCACACCAGTGCCTCTGGGGGTTCTTGTGAGATGAGGAATGGAGATATGATAGTTTAACTTTAGTGCTCGGAGGTTGCCTGATATGTAGTAAGCTCTTGATAGCAGTTAGTGATTTTTAATATTGTTTTTAATTATTGTAATTTTTTGTTTACAAGGAGACTTCTTACAGAAAGAGGGTTCACTTGAAGTCCATAGATTATATTTAATATAAAGTTTAAAATGAAGCTTCAGAAACTTCATAAAAATGAGCCCTCTCGGACAACCTTATATTCTTCTGGCATGTTCTGTCATGTCTTCCCACTGTTACATCATTGCTCCTCTCAAAACCAGACTGTTTGCAGCTTATATGAATGCCAAATATTTCAAACAAGTGTTGATTTATATTACTAAACAGCTGTGATATTTCCCCTCCTTTCTTAGCATAGAAACCAGCATAACTGATGAGAAGTTAAATCGTGCCATCCATTTCAAAGAGGTGACTCAGAGTGATCTTCACAAAACATTCATTTGTTTTGCCCAGAACTCCATAGGGAATACTACCCGGTCCATTCAACTGAAAGCCAAGAAAGGAGGTGAGCCTGGACGTTTGCTTCAGAGTGCATGCACCCACTTTCATCTGAGGGGAGAAGGGACTTTCCTAAGGAATAATGATGATGATAGCTATTAACGTTTACTAGATATCATACAATATTCTAAGCACTATGTTTAGATTATTTCACTTAATATTTTAGCTGTGGTCACATAAGTAGTGTCTCTGGAGCTGGAGAAACTATTAATTATCACAATTGACTATTAACTAGTACTCTGTACATGGGGACTGTGTTGGAAAAGGTTTTCACTCATTACTAACTTTTCATTCATTCATTCATTCATTCATTCATTCATTCACTTGGTCATTCATTCAATAAAATACCACTGGACATAATTTATGGGGTAGGTATTATGTTAGGAACTAGTTGTTTGTCCTACTTTCCTTTCCTGGTTTCTGAATATAGGTGTGATGGACATTTAGTATTGGACAGTGGAAGAGAAAAAAGAGTAACCTTGCTCAACAATCAGAGAAGCATGCCTATCACAGATCATAGTCTTTTAAAGTTGGAATAGCAATTCCTGGGAATGAAAAACTTTTCAACTTCTTAAATGTATGTGTAAAAGATAAATTTAAGAAGATGCATAAATGAAGATGGTGTAATTTGTCCAGTTAAAAGGTGATTATAGAATTAGGAGGTTATGAAGTTGTGATATTTCATTAAGACAAAATTTGTGGACACTTCATAACTAGCTTCCCTCAGTAGAAGTGGGCTTGGTATCCCAGGTATCAGGTACCAATGAGCATGTGAAATGAAAGTAGGTAGAGCTCCTGGCTTTAGGAAGTCTAGAATTTAGTAGGTACAAGACACAATGAGAGGGATACCTATTATATCGTATGCAAGCTTGTGGAGGGACATATATTAAAATGTCTACAATCAATTTCCTAGACCACCATGATCAGGAACAGCCTATTCTCCTGGACTCTCAGTTTATTGTAAGATAGCTTTTCAAGATGTGATTTTAAGGCATTACCAGATTCAAGAGAAATGCTTCAGTGACAGTAATCTTGATAAAACAATTTTGGGTCCAAGAAGAAACTGGGCGGGGCCCCCGCATAGACCCAAAAGTGGTCCTGGCCCAGGAATGCTGTCCTTGTGTTTGCTCATGGCTGCTGTGTTTCCCAGTCGTCCTCATATACATCCTCCTGGGGACCACCATGACCCTGGCAGGAGTGCTGATGGGCTGTGCTCTCCTTTACATGCACTGGATTGAAGTAGTCCTACTGTACCGAACCTATCAGAACAAGGATGAGACTCTCAAAGGTAAGATGACCCCAGCTTGCCTCTGTGTTGTCCTTACAAGCTGCTGTAGAGGGCAGTGTCTGAGGAATGGGCCTTCTCAGGGGGGTAAATTCAGGCCTTGAAGAGCCTCTCTGTTAGGGCTGCTGCTTTCACACTCAGGAGGCCCAGAAGCAGATGGAGCACCAATTTCTGTTCATCCTAGTTACCAAGAATCTTCTGACAATGTAATTAGAGGATATGCTGGACTTTATTTTTATTTATTTATTTTTTTAAGGCTCTGAAATTTTATTC
>PVHY01001311.1:26868-134054 GCA_004024945.1 Uropsilus gracilis
GGTGTCTGTCTTTATCTTTTTAACTTGTTTCTGCTAATGTGATTTCTTTTAGGTGTGTCCATGGTTTTTTTTTTTTGTGTGTGTGTGTTTTCATTTTTTTATTTTTTTGTTTGATTTTCCCTATATCCATCATATAAGTGAGACCATCCTGTACTTCTCTTTTTCTTTTTGGCTTATTTCCGCCAATATGAGTTTTTCCAGCTCCATCCAGGTCGCTGCGAATGACATGTGTTTGTCATAATCTTCTGGACAACTGAAAACATGGCAGGTGTTTTAACATTCGCATCCCTTAGTTTTTTGAGTGGATTAGCTAATTTTCAAGACAACCTTCTACAAACCAGGTAGACAGAGTAGAATTCACATGCTCCAAAGGGAAATTTTAAGTGTTCAAGTTTGTGTCTTGCACACAGCCATGTTGACCTAGAATTCCCATTAGCCATCATTTTGATTAACTTCGTCTGTAAAATGAGGGGTTTGACGATAGTGGAAATGCCAAACAACAGAATACTGTGAAGTTCTGTAAAGCACACAAATATCACAATTAGCCCAGTGCCTGTCAATGTTCCATGAGATAGGATAATCATGTTTATTAGTGTTGATGCTTCAAAATGGAAGAACTGCTTCTGTGTTTGTCTAGTCAGAGTTCTCTAAGGTTTGAACGCTTGCAGATTTGGTGACTGATGGCTGTTGCTTGAAAAGAACAGAATCTCTTTTGGATAGACAACTATCAGATCCCAGTAAAGGGTGAAAAAAAAAGTGATAAACCATACCTTTCTTTTGACTGATTGTTGAGGGTACATTACTAGAGTCAAAAGTATTTTTGAAAATTATTTTTAATTGAGAAGATTATCTGCTCAATATCTTAATGATTTTCCTAGACAACTTCATACTTTTTTTTTTTTTTTTTACTAAAATGTTATTGAAGATGCTAGGGCTTATATAAAAGTGTTCATCAATGAGAACCATCTACATGGGCCCATTTTACTTTTCACAGACAATAGTTCAATAATTGATGGGGAAGCGGGACCTAGTTTTTAATCATAAAGATTCAGTGTTGTCTGTAGTCAGTCTAATATTTTTGAGCAAAATGACTATTTCCTCTTAAGTTTATATTAAATAAATAACATAAAAGAAAAGTATAGAATGTCAGAATTGTGGCTGATCTAAGATTAATTCTTTCACTTTATTACCAAGGAAATTGTTTTCAGATTATAGAAAAATTCTAATTTGTTAGGCTTCAGCACAGAAATTAAAGAAATAGAGGTAAATATGGTGTGTTACACATTGACCACAGAGTGATTACCTGCTGTGAGCTTCCTGCTTCCACCAAGGCCAAGAGCATATTCTCCAGTTAGCCTCCTGGACTCTGTAGCAACTTTCCCTCTTGTCTCCTTAGCCTCATTCACTGTCTCATCCATTTTAATTGCCAGCACTTTCACTAGAGAAGGCCTCTTCTTAAGTCCACCTTGAACAAGGGAATTTTCAAATGGCATCCACAACCATTAAAGTTTTTCTTTTGAAACCATACTCTTTGCTGTACATTATGCAAAGTGCTGAATACCAGCCAGTTGTGTCTAACTCCAAAGCCCATGGAATAGCTTTTGAGATGAACCACCAACTCTAGTTGATTCTGTAGCATGTCCCAGAACTGTCAATTGCATTTGTAACACTTTAGTCAACAGACACGGAGACCTTAGGAACATCTTAATTCAATTTTCATAAACATAGTTTCCCTTCTAGAATAAGGAATTTTCCTTTACACCTGCTATGAGTCTGACACCAAGTACTTCATCTACATCATCTCCTGCAACCTTGAAAACAACTTGCCAGTGAGTTATCTCATTTTGAACCTGGGATACAAATAGAGGTATATGTGGGATACCTCTCTTAAATGCAAGGTGCTGGATCAGCAGTGCTCAGCTCACTGGATAGTATCATGCTTTGAGGGAGCAGACTCTCCTTTGATGTGTGATTAAAAAGCCAGCAACACTGCAGATGCAAAGAAAGCTCAGAGGAACTTCTGAGTGTGTGTGATTTAATCAGTGGAGGCCCAACTGTTTGATCTGACCTCAGTGACACTGCATAAGTGCATCCTAACTTAGAATTCAATTCTGTGTAGATAATCGATACCACTCAGGAAGGTGATTTTGAAATGAACACAGCTGCTGCTTTTTATTTTTTGAATCACTACAGTAAGGGTTCTAAATGTTAATTCCCACCCACTTACCATGTTTCACGCACATGTAGGTATAGCACCATATAAAAAATAAGGAAGTGGCTTATGTTTTTAATTGTCCCTCTTCTTCAGATAAAAAGGAATTTGATGCCTTCATATCCTATGCAAAATGCAGTTCTTTTGAGAATGAGGCCACTGTATCTCTGAGCGAGGAACATTTGGCTCTGAATCTATTCCCTGAAGTTTTGGAAAACAAATATGGATATACCTTGTGTTTGCTTGAAAGAGACGTTGCCCCTGGAGGAGGTAGGTTCTGATGAGCAGAAGTAAAAAAAGAGCAAAAGGACAGCTAAATGCGAGTGTCCCTAATTTCTTGTGTCGTTCTGTCTGTTGGGATCTACATCTTCTGTAAGTTTTCAGAGCTTAGAATATCTTGGGTAACAACACAGAAAACATTTTTGTAGAGACATGATCTGTCATCAAAAAAATAAAAAATCCTTCTATAGAGAAAAAAAATCAGCTGTATATTGGATCCTAGGGAGACCTTGGGGAGTAAAGATATTTTTCTGGATCTGGGAAAGAATGTTATCTTGATCTCTCTGTCCTTTCTTTTTGGAACCTGCACTCCATATCCTTTGTTTAGGCAACCTCCTTGAACATGGGCCCAGACCTTGGTATTTGTAGTGTGATGTTGGCCGCCAGACGCAAGGTACGAGAAATGAATTTATGAGAAGAGGTTTATCCAATCACAGCCGGGGGTCAGATGGAGGTATGAACCATGAGATAACTGTCTGGCGGCCAACAGTATAACCATCCTGTTCATGATGGTAGAACAAGCATATCATTATAAATCAAGCATAACAAATCCAGGTAGGTTCTTTACTGGTTCTAGTAGTTACACAGACACATTAGGCAGGGTGGTGGGGCAAGCATCGTATAGCAAGCAGGCAAGGCTGGGCAGGGGGGGAATGGGAAGTAGGTAAGTCCTCCAGCTCCTCAGGAATCTTCACATTTTTTCTTGGGGCTCTCGGTCATTCTCTTCTATTCCCTGTGTACCCACTCATGCTCTCCTTTCATGCTCTCTCTCTGGGGTGATGCTACCCTTTTATCACCTCCTCAGGCCCAAGTGAGCCCATTCAGCATTCACATACCCACTGGGCCAGGCCTGTATAATCATGAGTAAAGCAAAATACCACATGTGCTGGTTATAAAGGCTAGTGGCAGAAAAAGCCTGACCAAATCATTTATTCCATAGTACTCATAAGACATGCAGACATCATCTTGTCTCAGACCAATTCTGCTTCAGATACCCTCTATGGTCCCTGGAACATTCTGTGCCTCTGTTATCCCAACCTGCCTTGGTCCAATAAGCTTTGAACATAAAGGAATGGAGAAGTGGAAGAGACAGGATATGAGGGAAGGAGTGCTGATTTGAGAATCACTGAACACTAAAGTCTATACTCAACTATTGATAGAGTTCATCTAGTGACCAGGTTTCTTTCTTACCCTGTGGGTGGATTGGGGGGATTCAGGCATATTGTGACTCATGGCTTACAAACCTTTGGCTTTGTAGCTATGGACTATTGATTCTACTGTGTATTTCATTAAAACAAGGGTAATTGCAAATAATTTAATTCTTTATTTCCAGTATATGCAGAAGACATTGTGAGCATCATTAAGAAAAGTAGGAGAGGAATATTCATCTTGAGCCCTGACTATGTCAATGGACCTGGTATCTTTGAACTACAAGCAGCTGTGAATCTTGCTTTGGATGATCAAACACTGAAACTAATTTTAATTAAGTTCTGTTCCTTCCGTGTTCCAGAGGCTCTACCCCATCGAGTGAAAAAAGGGCTCAGAGTTTTACCCACAGTCACTTGGAAAGGCTTAAAATCAACTCCTGCAAATTCCAGGTTCTGGACTCAGATACGCTATCACATGCCTCTAAAAAAATCTAAAGGATTCACGTGGAACCAACTAAGAATTATCCCAAGATTTTTTCACTGGAACAAACAAAGCAAAACAGAAACCACTGGGAGGAGCTCCCAGCCTAGGGAATGATGGCTTGAGCCCTGGACTATCTCCCTGCCAATCCCTAATGGGTAGAAATATTGATGGATGGACATATAGCATTGATGGGGTGGCTGTAAAATTCAAAGTCTTCTGCTAGCCCTAAGCAGGCTCCACAGGTACTGGATAACACTGAAGCTGTGGGAAGAGCCCCTGATATCTTGAACTGGAAAGACAGAGAGTGACTTCTCCAGCACCCTAAGATTTTCCCAATGGTCTGAGCAGAATCAACAGATATAGCAATGTTGGCTTTGTAAATATGGACTATTGGTTCTACTGCATGTTTCATTAAAAGCCTTTGGTTTAAACATTGCTTAAAGCTTTCCCTGTAAAGAAGACAACTCACTCCATGTTCACCCATGAACTAGAGCACAGAAGGCAAGTAGAAAAGATCGAGACAAGAGAGACAAGGGCCAGATGGGGCCACTTTTGTCCTCTGTTATGTCCTTGTGGGAAGTATTCCTTTGGAAGATGAACTAAAGGAAAGAGTCCTTCCCTTTAAGCAGCCCTGCGCTAGAATCCAAGGCTTGGGGTGCAGAGAGAAGGGCTCTATCCATGTAGGCAATGCTTGTCCCTTGGCCAGGACCTTTATGCAGGGTCTGAAATACACAACAACATTATCATGGGCTCCTGAAATTAGGAACCAACTAGACCAAAATGATTAGATCAGCAAGAAGCCAAGAGATGGGTTAGTATTTATGTACAAAGTAGGAAGGCAGTGGTGAGAGGCCAGGAAATAAGTCTACTGTGGCTGAAGACAGCAAAAAAAGACCTGAAGCAGAACCTTTCTTGAAGTCATTTGCCGCATGGGCTGACCTTCCTTGTGTGCTTCCTGAGACTCCTGGTCTCACTGAAAATCCCCCTCTGTGCTAGGTGATATGCTCGATTCTCAAGTAACTTCCTGATTGACAAAATTAATTTCATTCTCATAGTTTTATTCTCCTTATGACATTTCAATCTGTAATTAAAATAGTGTTTGGTGACACATGAATGGAAAACCTTCATGATCTCTCCTCCTTGAGAAAATGGAATGGTTCATTTGAGCAATAAAAAGTGACTCCTGGACTCATTCACAATTTCTGTGTCTCATCTACTGTATGAATATGATCCATGTTCAGAGTGGTGAACATTGTCATCTGGCTGTTTCTCTCTCGGTGCCTGTGTGAGTTGCTCTTGAACTCCTCTTTTCACAGAGTCTCCCACATCATAGAAACCACTGTGGCTTTGGCACCAAGCAACATCCTTGTTGAGAATTTTAGTGCACTAGTTAAAGATGAGTTAAAGGGTATAAATTATTTCTGAAGGAAGTTCTTGTGGGAAGTCTCATTGTAGGGTTTCTGCAGGCAAGAACCCACACTGTCTTTGTGCCATTGTGCTGGGGGATGGCTGGGATCCCTGCTTTTCCTGCCACACTGTCTGAGGTCTAAGATGCAGAAACTTCTTATGGTCAGTTGATTCAGGTTTATATTATTTTAAAATAGATACTGCTCTAGCTGATGTGTCCAGCAGGTCAGAGGTTTGTTCTTAGCTTTAAGGAAACTCAAGTTGAGTCTCAGGTTCATACATATACAAAAGGCAACTACCTACCCCTAAAACTTTATATAGAACATATTCTTTTCAGATTGGTTTTATATATATACTGAAGATGGCAAAGCAAACTTGAGGACAGGATTTGTTTCTATTTCTTCATGTAAATAAATCAAAACAAGGCAGGACCTGTTTCTGGGGAATTTATCAAATGCTCAAGTAGGAGAGAAAACCCCTTTAGTGAGAAAGCTTTTGGTCATTGAGACAACTTGGATGAAATAATTTCCTTTTTAAATTTATTTTTGTTTTATTGAGCTATGACAGACATGTTATATTAGTTTGATTTGATATAAAATATCAGATAATTTGGTATTTACATGCATTATAAGATTATCACCATTATAAATTTTATTAACATTCATCTGCCCACATAATTTTTTTCTTTTTGTGAGAATTTTGAAGATTTCTTCTCTAACATTGTTAAAGTAAGACATAGTGTAGTAATTAGTATACCATACTGCTCATTAAATTCCCCTGACTTCTTTATTCTAGCACAGGGCATTTATAGCTTTCAACCACCCCTACTCACATTGCCCACTCCCCACCTCCCACCTCTGGCAATGACCAATCTGCTTTCTGTATAAGTTTCAGTTTTGTTGTGTTATGTTTCAAATTTCACAAATAAGTGAAAAGATATGGTATTTTTTCTCTATATCTGACTCATTTCATCTATATAATATGCTTGAATTCCATTCATATTGTTATAAATGGCAAAATTTCCATTTTTGGGGTACTCAATAACATTGAGTATATTTGTATATTTGTACCACATGTATCCTTTAATTCACTGATGAACACTTAGACTGCTTCCATATCTTGGCTATTGTAAACATTGCTACAGTGAACAGAGAATGCAAATATCTTTTTGAGTTAGTGCTTCAATTTCAATAAAACCCAGAAGTGAAATTTATAGTTATATGAGTCATTCCACTTATAATTTGTCCCTGAAATGGGGGGTAAAGTATAAGAAAGTTACAATTACTAGATCAGCCACATTAGTCTAGGTCCAAGTAGTCTGATAGTGTGTTTTATAAACACTGGTTTATAAACTAGTGATAATGAGGGTAAGTAAAGTAAGATGATGCAGTTCATCTTCAACCGTCTCTCACTTCAGTCATCTGACTCATTGCTTTAGGATGCATGTGGACAAGGACTTCTGAGGCATTGTAACAACAACAACAAAAAGAATTATATAGAATTAAAAATCTCTGATATAAAATAAAACTAATCCTCATCTAGTAGCCAGTATGTACTGAGCATTTTTCTCTCTGTTATATGTTATGTCACTTAATTTTCAAGGATCGTTTATGTAAGTAAGCATCATTATCATATTGCTAGATGGCACTTCAGGCTTTGAGGCATGTTCAACGTGCCTGAGATCATACAACACCAGGTTTCCACTCCGTACAAAATCCCTATTGTAAGAATTACAAGAGCATAGCATCAGTCATAGTCTAGTGTGAATATCTGTGTGATTTCAAAGCTCATATTTGTGACTATCCAATGTCCCATCCTTTCATCTTGATTTTAAGGAATCTCCCTGTTTCTCTGAACAGTTGAAGTACAGAAGTAGGGAGAGAGCTCAGCCTTTTTGTCCTGAAAACAGGGTCAATGCTCTTGACTTTAGTCCAGTTTGGGAGGCAGGCTTTCAATTTAAGGGTATTGTGTGCCAGAACTTTATCTAAGCCTTCTGCTTAATTGCTAGCTATGGGCTTGGAAAACAAATCATGTTTCTGGATGGTACTAACCAATTCTCTAGCGCGGCCTTTCTGCTTCTTCCTAAAATAAGACTAGAAATTCGAACTCTGACAAAGTGACGAGATCGCAGGGGCAAGCAACTGATGCTCTAGTCCCAGAAGGATAGTACAAATACTTTCTGGTAAAGTCAAGTAGTATTGTACATTATGGGAAGGAAGAAAAGATGTGCTGAACATTTTGTTTGAAACCTTTCTTGGAGAAAGATGACTTTCTAATCCATTATGTATAGGCACAGAATATGGTGTCACTTATTCTCTAATTTCTTCTGGAACTTCTCTAAGACAAAAACTGTCTTTAGGATACTGAAAGGGACAGGTGAACCAAATCCCCCAAACTCTGCTTCTGGCTCTGTGTAGATGAAGATTGCATGATAAGACTTCCCCTGTTGGGTGCCCCACCTGTAATTTTTCTTCTGTGGGTGGACCAGATATTGTGAGTAACTGAAGCAACTTCTTTTTATTATTATTATTATTATTTATTTTTTATTGATTGCAATTTCTTCCTGATGAGTCCACACTTAATCAGATCCAAGAAACTGTAGTTGATTAACCTAATTCTTTAGCAAAAACTCAATTGTGAGTCATCAGAACACCTTAGCCATTTACCTGTCTATAATTATACAAAGGTATTTGAAAGGTGAAGGGGATGAAAGTTTTCATTTGCATAGCACAGAATTAAAGGCATCATTCTGGAACTTTTGACAACAGCAAGCTACTGAATTGCTTGTGTTTTTTGTTCTAACTACCATATAACTGTCAATACAGTTATCTGTTATTTTGACCTGCTTTGGTGCCAGTTGCCTTTTGATCCTTGTCATACGCTCTTGGAAACCCTTGTATTGAGTGAACCAACCATGGCAAGTAATAACCTGACTTCCCAGTGGGTTACTTATAATTCAAGTTACAAATTTGGTCCACCCACAGAAGACAAAGTATTTCCTTAACTCCATCTCCACTGGCTCTGGTTACCAAAACCTTGCTTGTTCAACTGGACTTCTTGGCCATATATCCTTGAGCCAGTGCCTGAGTAGTTGTTATTGGCACACCAACTTCTTGCCCAGTAAACTACATCAGAATGCTCATCCTTTCTCCATAACTTTCGAGGGCATCTGTTATAATGAGAAGCTGCATCTATTTCATGAAAGGATTGCATGTCTCTCATCCTCCAGTTCTGTTGCTGTGGGCTGTTGTGTGGTAGGTGAGCTTCCATACTGAAGCCACCAGTCTCTCCTATTCCCGAGTTACGGCATATTTTGCAAGTGCATTAAGAGAAACAAAAACTTCTCTACTGTATTCTGCAGTTATCAATGTCTTTTGCGGTCATACCAGGCAAAGCCTCAACTTGATGGGACCTTCTGATTCCAGGTTAACGTGAAACCTTGCATTGTGAGATCTGTAATTGTATGCACCACAAGTAATATAAATAGAACGCAAAATAAAATGAATTGATAATCTTTGAAGCAAATGTGGACCAGTAATAGGTAGGAGATAGAAAGGACTGTTTGGGTAAATCCTTTCTCTTTCCCCCATTTCTCACAGACTTTTCTAAAGCATGGTGATTAGGTACCACTCTCTAGATGGCATCCCAGATAAACAAAATCCAATTGTGTGTGTTTGTATGACTGAGAATGATATATTAAACCCCTTTCTCTGTCATGTTTTATAGTTTTTGAAACAGTTTTATTGAAAAATAATTTATATGCTATATAACTCACCCATTTAAAATGTACAATTCAATGACTTTTAGTATAATTACAGAATTGTGCAAGTATTACCATGAATTTGGACTATTTCATCAGCACAAAGAAAACCTCATAAGCATGACAAGTCTATCTCCATCCACCACCACCTTCCCATTTTTCTCATATGTCAGTCTTATGCAACACGTAATATAATTTCTTTCAGATTTGTGTATTCTGGACAAATCATATGAATAGAAGCATATGTTTTTTTTTTTTTTTTTATTTGAGACTAGGTCTCACTATTTTTGCCTGTGGAACCACAGGCTCTCGTTGCCCGGGGTACCATGGACTCAAGCAATCCCAGCCTCAGCTTCCCAGGCAGCTGGGATTACAGGCACACACCACCACGCCCAGCTATTTTTTTGGAACTAGGTCTCGCTACGGGCCCCAGGCGGGGCTCGAACCGCGAACCCTAGCCCCGGCCGCTTCATAGGCAGAAGCTTACAGGCACGAGCCACCATGCCCGGCCTTATGTGGTCTTTTTGTAATGGTTTCTTTCACTTATCATAAATTTTCAAGGTTTGTCATATTTTTGCACATGTCACAAAGACATTGCACATATATCGCAAAGATATTCCACATTTTATTTATTCATTCAATAATTAATAATCCTTGGGTTAAGTTTTGGCTCTTATAAATAATGCTGCTGAAGATATTCATGTAAACATTTCGGAGTAGATATAGCTCTCACTTTTCTTGCATATATAATTAGCAAAATTATTGAGTCATATGGTTACTCTGTCTAACATTTTGAAGAGCAGATAAATATTACCATTTTAGATCACCACTACATTCTTAGCAGCATTGCATTGGCAGCATTGTTTGTTATCTGTTTTTGTTGTCCGTTAGCCATTCTAACATTCTTGCGTTAATAGCATTTCATTATTGTTTTGTTTTATTTCTCAAGACTGATGATGTTGAGTCCTTTTTCATTAATTCCTTTTTGGGAAAGAAATGTCTTTTCAGATCTTTTGCCCATTTTTAAATTGGATCATCTATCTTTTTATCATTCAGGATATAAACCTTATTAAATATGTGATTAGCATTTTTTTCTCATTCTGTGAATTGCCCTTTTCACTTTCTTTGGAATACAATTTATTTTTTAATAAATAAATAGGAATAATAAATTGGAAACCCAATTTATCTGTTTTGTTCTTTTGTTAGTTGTGTTTTTGGAGGTGTATAATAAGAAAATCTTGCCTCAAAGTCATCAAATTTTACATCTGCTTTTCCCATGAGTTTAAGTGTGTCCTTTTATATTTAGTCCATTATATATTCTGAATTAATTTTTGTTTATATTAAAGGAAGAAGCACATCTTCATTCTTTCATATATGGACAGACTTTTCAGCACCAATTGTTGGAAAAGTTTTTTTTTTAATTTTTTTACTTATTGAATAAATCTTGAAGCACTTATCAGAAATTATTTGACAAGTATAAACGTTTTCTTTCTGATTTCTTGATTCTATTAAATGATTTATATGTCCAGTCTGATGGAATTACCATGTTATTTTGATTTACTATAACTTTATAGCAAGTTTCGAAATTGGGACATGTAAGTCTTCCAACTTTTTCTTGTTCCTTCCTAGATTTTTTGGTTCTTCCATGCATATTTGTGTAAACTTCAGAACTAGCATGTCCATTTTTAAATGAAAATTAACAATTAGAATTCTGAAAAAGAGAATACTGGTCACTTAGGATATATATTGCCATATTAGTAATATTCAAACGTTTAAAGAAAATTAATAACATCAAAAGCTGGTTTTCAAATAGATGGATAGAAAGGGGGGGGGGAGGAGAACAAAACCTACCAGTATCAGAAGCATGAGTGTTCTTATCATTGAATAGCTTTCAAATATACAAAGGAAATTTAAAGAATAGCTATGCTGATAAATTTAGCAATAATAAAAATATTTTTATCCATGAGCAGGAATATCTTTCTATTTAGGTCTTTGACTACTTTCAACATCTTTTTAGAAAAAAGTTTTATACTATTGTTAAATTTATTCCTAAGAACACTATTTTCATGCTATTTTAAATGATATTCTTTTCTTAAGAATTTTGGTTGGTCAGTAAGAATGGCCCACATCACAAAAATGGGCAACAAGTGCTGGCATGTATGTGGAGAGAAAGGAACACTCTTACACTGCTGGTGGAAATGTAAATTGGTCCAGTCACTATGGAAAGCAGTGTGGAAGACCCTCAAACTAATGAAAATGGAACTACCATTTGACCTAGCAAGTGCTCTTTTAGGAATCTACCCAAATCTTAGGAATCTACCTCAATACTTATATACAAAGGGACACCTGTGCTCACATGTTTATTGCAACACTCTTTATAATTGCAAGGACATGGAAACAGTCCAAATGTACCAAAACAGATGAATGGGTGAAAAAGATGGGTATATATACACAATGGAATATTACTCATCAATTAAAAATGACAAATTGGATGACTTTGAGACAACATGGATGGACCTAGAAGAAATCATATTAGCAGAAACAAGTCAGAAAGAAAAAGACAGAAACCAAATGTTTTCACTAATATATAGGATATAAGAAAAACAAAAGTTCAGGAGGAAAAGTCAAAACAAGCTAACAACCAAACTAAAGTACACAACTGGAAGTGGGGGGAGGAGATGAGTGGGAGCGGTTAGGGAGGGGAGGTGGTGGGTGAATCTGGGGGAATACAAAGATGTGAAATATATATATGTAAATTATTTAATAATAATAATAAAAATTTGTTTGTTCATTCTTAACAATGCAACTTGTTTTTGTACATTAATATTATATATGTGCAATGTGATGAATCTATTAGATCTAAAAGAATTTTAATCAATTACCTAGGATAGTCTATATAAAAGACCATGTCATGTGTTATTACAGTTTTAATTTTTCCTTCCCGGTATAAATGTCTTTTATTTATTCTTCAATTCCTTTGTCAAAGCTAGAACCTCCAGTAGAATGTTGAATAGAAGTGGCAAAGTGGACATCCTTATCTTGTTACTGGTCTTATAGTAAATGTATGTAATTTTCAACATTAACTTTGGTATTTACTATAAATTATTATTGGTGCCTTTTATCATGTTAAGGGTATTATTTCTATAGTTAGTCTGTTGATTTTTCATGAAACCAGAAAATGTTAGATTTTGTCAAATGTCTTTTCCTGGTTTATAGAAATGGTATATGGTTTAACCTATATTCTATTGATATGACATATTATATTAAATGACTAAATGTTCCGCTAACCTTCCCTTTCTGGATAAACCACACATGGTATATTTTTATAAACTATGTGTTTTTATTTTTATAATTGTTTTGTATTTTTATAATTGTTTTATCTTATTAATGAATTAATCCTTTTATTTGTGTAGAATGCCTCTTTTTATCTGTGGTAACACTTTTTTAAATCTTCACATCTATTTTTTCTTTTATATATCCACTTCAACTCTCTTACCACACTATTTATATTATATATTATATATATTTCCATTCTTTGCTTTCAATTTATTTGTACCTTTAAATCTAGACATTTATTTCCATAGATAGTACATGGTTTTGTATATTTATTTAGTTTAAAACTGGACATTTAAAATGACATTTTGTAGTAATTCTTGATATTGAGTCTTCCTCTTCCCATAACTCCAGGTCTTATTGCTATTTATAAATTTGTTTATCTACTTGGACAGTTTCAGTAGTCCCTCTTTCCCTGTGCAAACTTTAATAATGTCCCTCAGCCCATTTAGTTATTGGCACACTAATAATCCCCCCAATTTGCTCCTCTTTCACCCTGGTAGAGAGTGACTTTAATGGGTCACCTTTGACTTTTCCACTGTTCATCCTGTTAACCTTCTGCACCATCTGTTGTCTCTACTGTTGTTAGAATGCAGCAATTTTTGGCTGAATGGTCTATTGTTTTCCACATGCCTTGGATCATAATTCAAGTCAGGCCCGTTTGCAGGGGTAATCTTTGAGGGCAGTCTTAGAAACTTCTCTAATACCATGATGTTCTTCTCAAGGATTTCTTTCTCTAGTTCTTCTACAAAAAAATTAAAGGTTTTCCCTTTCACTACTTGTTAACATGAATTTACAGCACCTCTTATGTGCTCACTAGTTAAATCTCCACTGTTGCTTATAGTGCCCTTACATTGAGCTTTCCTATATTTTTCAAGTAGAAGTCAGTTTGCTTAGAGATATCTGTTGTGTTTTCTGCTCTATGGTCTGCTTCCCTGCTTCAACAGGACCGCTGTTTAGCTACTCCAGGAAGCAATCAGCAGCCTACATCTTTTGGAATGACACTCATGCTCAAGGGTAGCAGCTCCTCCTCTTTGCTGCCTGTCTTTTCTGGTGTTGAAGCTCAACCCAGTGCACTAGCAGGGGTGAGAGTCTCTGAGGCCCATTCTTCTCCATCAGCTGGAGTGGAATGTCAATCTTATAAGTGGCCCTGAACAGAAGAAGGAAACTCCCAGTAACATTTGTCTACTCTAGAGCTTGTGCTTCACATTGCTTATGGAAGGGTGATAGGACAGTGATTTTCAAAGGATTGTCCTTAAATTTTTCACTGATATCCTCTGTTAACGCTTCTGGATGACATATTGTCTGTTGATATCACACCAATTGTTAGATTCCAGCAACTTGTAGCTAAATGGTCTATTGTTTTCAATATACCTAGCTTCTCCTTCCTTCCTTGTACCCCTTTTTTTCTTTCTCCCCCTCCCCTTCCTTCTTTCTCTTCTTCCCCTATCTTCTTTCTCTTCCTCCTTTTACATCCTCCTTATTCCCATGTTTTGACTTCCTCATTTATAGAAACCCTATGGTACAGTTTGACAGGTGAATTCCAGTTTACACCTATGGCTTGAAATGATTCTGAATAGTTCTTGCCTCTCAGAATGCCCAGGTTTGGTCACCCTAACTATTGATCATCAATCACGGCAAGGCGTGGTATTGTAGTTGCCCACTAGGTGTCAGTAGTGTAACCTCTGGAAAACACCCAGGGGCCGCATTTCATTACAAAAGTCAAATCGAACAAATAATTAAGTGTAGCTCAAGAGCTACCTGCAGCCTTTGCCACTCAAAACAAGTGAGGGAGCAGGGGGAGGAGAGAAGGAGCAGGTCCTGGGCAGGTAACTCCTTACAGGTAGAGAGAGAAAACCTCCTTTCCGGGGTAGAAAGCCTCCAGTTCAACCTGGAATCAGCTCCATGGTGTTGTTGAAATTTCACTCACAAGTTGAAACCAGTGTGCAGTGAAGTGAGAAAACAGCTCTGAGTGAAGAAATATTTTTGCCCTAAATAAGCAGCTCTTCAAATCATGATCGGATGAAGGTTCACAGGTAGTTTCCTGGGCTTTAGCAAGTCTTTTGAATGATCGCATTTGAGTCAGAAGCCTGAGTTGCCTGAATATGAATCCTTTACAGACGATTTGAAATCATCTACTCTCAGAACTTAAAATCCATGCTTGGACTCCTCTGGGAATGACCCAAGGACTGTACGTATATTACCTCTGACCCCGGTGGCTGCTGCTGCTGTCTAGGAACTCTCCTCACCTCAGATGTGTGGCCCACACTGCACACAGGGGAGGAGAAGCCCACAGCATGGGTTTTCAGATGTGTGTGCCTTTCGGTACTTGGAATTGGTTGCTATTGCTAATGGCCCTCAAGTGTTCTGTAGTGGCCTCTGATTTGAATGAATTCACAAATTCCACTGCCCAGCATAAACTTAATGTTCGGTTTGCTGCTGCCAGCTCAGAACCAGATGGGAAGATAGCTGTCTTTGCACTGGATTATGACTATGTGCAAATTCCTTATGAGGTTACCCTCTGGATACTTCTGGCGTCTCTTGCAAAAATAGGTAAGTTCTGAGACATCTGGTTGTAGAAGTTATTTTCCACAAGAGATAATGTATGTAAAAATGCCTTAGAGATGTGGACATAAATGAATTTTCATTGTTATGTAATTGCTATTGTATTGCATAAAGAATTCTGCTGCCTGGAGTCAAGAGCAAGTCAAGTTCATATTAAGACATTTAATGCTTCATGAGTGTGCATTGAGACTTATAAGCATACTTTTCAGTTTGTGTTGCTTTCTCCTCATCCCAGGGTGACAGACATGTGACATTATTAGGCATATAAAAATCTCAAGTTCTATGCTTGAAAATATGTAGGATAAGGCACCTAGACCTGGAAATGATGCCCACTGGAAATTTCAGAAACCACGTAATGCTTCTTGTGAAAACTCTTCTTCCTTCACTCTTGGTCATGTAACTGTGGGTTCCATCAATGGCTCTTTTGTTTATTCAAAACTGGCATGTGCTACTTGCCAATTAACAATAAGCAAGGAACACAGCAACCACAGGCAACTCTTATGTCACTCACTGATGGGTTATGAGGGCAGATGAGATGATATCTGTCAGTAAAATATTGGCTTATCGAAATGGAGCCAGTGGGTGCCTCTGGCTTCTATTATGAAATAAAGGGAATTTAATTTACTAGATTAAATTCTAGCAAGTGTTCTTTGTGCCAGAAACCAAGTGATGGTTTATATTCCATGATCACTTAATCCCTAACTCTACCTACTTGTCCTCTGAAAACCAGCTTATCCTAAAGGAGAAAATTGACACAATTATCTCTGTGATTAAGCATAACATCTTGTTTGCCTCAGTTATGACCTTTGCTAACTGACCAATCAAATTGCCTTATTCTGATAGAATCTTTGAAACATTTTGATGCTCATTTATATTTCCCCTCTAGAATGGTTATGGAGTAAGGATTAAGCCATGAGATTTGTCAATTAACTCCTAGGCATCAAGATCGTGTCTATTCATGGTCTAGTCATCTAATTCCCACTTTTAGGAAGTGGGGGGCACCAGTGTGGGAGGCACTGGTATATTTATTCGGTGCTCTTCTACCACTTCAATTTATTGTGAGCTACCAAGGTGTGAATATTGAATGGAAGTAGTTGTTTTCAGAATTCCTGTGCAATTTGTCTAGCAAGTATATCACACAAAATATTTCATACTGTTTCTATGAAGTGCTCAAATAAAAAATGACATTCTAAAGTCATTTTTCATCCAAAGCTAGGGGATCTGACATCCTTCATGTTCTAATAAGAATCTTGGTTTTCTTTGTAAGCAACACAAGAGATTCTGTCTCACCCACCTTTTCCCTCATCATATTGTTTGGTAATCAGAAAACTAGGTCTGCCACTATCTAGCTAGTCCTATTCTTTTTTTTAATTCTCAGTTTGTTCATCCATGAAATTATTCTAAGACTTATCTTTGCTGCAAAACCTTAATTTCTCTATCACTATACATCTCAGTGAAGAAAGGATACAGTTTATCTTGGTTCCATATAAACATAAAACAGATTGTTCTTTAGAGGTAGTATATGTTCTTAGAATTGCTTTATCTAGATGTTTAGAGTACTATAAAGACACTACTGCTTATAGAATTGCTGGCTTAAATGAGTTCTTGAGTCTTGATGCTATAATTTAACATATTTTAGAAAAAATAATTCAATAGGTTATCAGTTGGATTGTTTTATAATTGTTAGTCTTGAAGAATGAATTTTTTATTGTCCATGTGAAAAGAAGGCCGTATTTACTGAATATTGGCTATATGCTTAGTACTGACTTGTGATTTTGTATACAGTGTTTCATTTCCCTGAAACAAATAAGAAAAAAAAGACAAATTTTTAACGCTTAAGAAATCCGTCTAGACTTTTTAGTGTCTATATTATAAAACTTAAAATACTATTATCATTATGGCTTTCCATCCTTTAATTAAATTATTCTACCAAGATGTACTTAATGAGTGCCTAGGCAATACATGGACATGACCATTTCTAAGTATAACCTAATGTGGCACTGTTCAGTAGGCACTTTAATCTCTAGCTATCCCTCCTCCAGCTTTATTGAGGTATCATTGCTAATAAGACAATTATAAGATATTTAATTATACAATGTTCCCAGTCCTCTAAAGAACCCAACAATGTATATTACAAAATGATATTCTAAAGAGATAATATAGTCAATGCAGACTTCCTGGTTTATCTTTTATTTCTGTGCAACTACTTAGTACATTAAAGAACATTTCTTGATTAGAATTGTATGACCATCTTCAACTTTCAGGCAGGACTTTTGTTACCTGCAACTGTTTAAGTTGCAGGTACTTAAGTCTCAAAGTGACTGATCCTATTGTTTTTCATGAAAGGAGAGTAATGTTGCAGAATGTGAATGCAAATAATATTTCTTTTTATAGTGCCCTGATTACAGGCATGAAGCTTTTTCCTGCTACTTTTAAGTGGGGACCATTTAGCTTAAGGCAGGTACATGTTGAGTTCATTTCAAAATACTTCATTCCTAGAAGCAAGAGGAAACTGGGGAGACACCTTTGAAAGTTAAGTATGGTTAAATTAAGTCCTCTAAAGTTGGAGAAGAAGGAGGAGGATAGGAAGGGGTGGAAAAGTTGTCATTAGGAAATGCAGAGAGCAAGACTCTCGAAAGAGTTCGTAAATTGGTCTGGCAGTCAAAGGATCAGGGATGTGGTTTGGAATAATGTCCCTTTGTCTTAGTCATACTCCACTGTATTAACCTACTGGCTAAAAACTAATGAAGATCTCAAAGCTGTGGTCTGGGAAACTCATGTACTGTGGAACACTGAATCTTGAAATTCCCAAGGAAATACTTGATGACTCCCCATAGTCCTCCATTATTTAGGTCAAAATCTTCTTTCAGTGCTTTTCTTAATACTCTTCCCAATTCAAAGTTTGCTCCATCCAAGTGGGTCTCTTCAATGAATGTCCATAATATTTAGCTGGGTCATTCCTATCCTTTTAATTGTCCATCCTGTTATCTTACTATGAAAGTCCTTATCACATTCTGACAAAGTAGTCAACTTCTGTTTCCCATCTAGAAGCTTGTCTGATGAACATTTCACATCATTCATCCATTTACTCACTTATAGATTCTTTCAGCAAATAGACCAAGTATGATGGACTAAGAATCTTGCTAAGCTCTTTAGGGAGGCATACAGATGTATGTCATTCTGTTAGAGTTAGAAAAACCTCAACCTTAATAGATGAGAGTTATGCACAAAAAATCTGGTAGAAAGGGATCATTCTTAGACAAGTACAGACAAAATGTTACAACCATTCATAGAAGACACGTTATTTCCTTGAGAAGAGATTGGGAAACCTGAGGGTTAAGCAAGATCTAAATACATTGAGGAAAAGGACAATCCAAGCAGCAGTAATACCATCTGGAGGCAGGAAAGGAACCATGCAGTGAGACATGAACTGTGGTTGGTGCTAGAGCAGGGTGTATAAAGTGGGAATGGGGGTGGGTTAGTGACTTGGAGAGAGGCCCAGTCTGACCTCATTGCACTCAGAACTCATCTTGTCTTGGTATGTTTAATAAACACTTCATTCACATGCATTATATTACTCTTATTTGTTAACATCTTGTTTCAAGCATTTTGTTAGCAACTACAGTTATAGAAGACATGTTTGATGCTCCACCTCACAGTACTTACCAGTGGGTTGGTCTTAACACAGAGATGCTCAGCTTATAATCTTTGCAATGTTTTGTGTGCCTTCAGTTTCTGGTGGGAGATGAGACAATTAGAAACACAAGGTGTTGGAAAATCATCTGGCAGCAGGATGTGGAATGTGAGGAGATTAGACATCAGAAAGACCATGCCATGATTAAGGCAATGGGGGGAATCTTAAATAAAAGTAGTGGTGACAGGTTTGGAGAGGAAGGGAAAGAATTAAGGGGCAACTAATGAAAATCTGAAATGATGAAAAATAAACCTAAATGCATGACGGAACAAAGGTGATGGAGGATAGGGTTCATGAAAATGTGACTTCATTTCCATCTTTAGTGTCTGGCAAGCACCAATATCATTGGTTAAATAAAGAAAACAAAATGAAGGGCTTTTAATTTTAGTTTACAAGCTTGGTGGAGAGGGAAATAAGGGAAGAAACATTTACGAAAGCTGAAATCTAGTTGGCAGTGATAGACTCCGGACAAGTCTGCCCTTCTGCACAAGGACAGAAGAGTCCTGCTTTCTCTTCTCTCCACCTTTGTGTGCCTCTCAGATCCTTGTTAAGATGGGACATCAGGAAGGGGTAGGGGGTGAACAGCTGGCTGAGAATGCCCCTGTAAGCTGCACTGGGCTGGCACATTAAGCACTGTTATCTTTCTTAAAACCCCCTCAACGGTCTTTCCTGCTACAGATGGAGTGCTGATGTTTAGGGACACCAGTCTGCTTGTTCAAGACCCTGTATACTTAGCTTTAAAAGACCTTATGTGCACTCTGTCATACTCTTTACTGCCATATTAATGAACGAACCACTTTATTTGCCAACACCTAAATGTGGTTCTCCCCTTCTCCCCAGGCTTCCATCTTTACCACAGACTGCCAGGCCTCGTGCCAGAAAGCTGCCTCCTTATCCTTGTTGGGGTTCTAGTGGGTGCAATCATCTTTGGTACTGACCACAAATCACCTCCCGTCATGGACTCCAGCATCTACTTCCTGTATCTCCTTCCACCCATCGTTCTGGAAGGTGGTTACTTCATGCCCACCAGGCCCTTCTTTGAGAACATCGGTTCCATCCTGTGGTGGGCAGGCTTGGGGGCCCTGATCAATGCCTTTGGCATAGGGCTATCCCTCTACCTCATCTGCCAGATCAAGGCCTTTGACCTCACCGACGTCAACCTGCTTCAGAACCTACTGTTTGGCAGCTTGATTTCAGCTGTGGACCCGGTGGCTGTGTTGGCTGTGTTTGAGGAGGCCCGTGTGAATGAGCAGCTCTACATGATGATCTTCGGGGAGGCCCTGCTCAATGATGGCATTACTGTGGTGAGATCTCTGGGGAGTTGAAGGGTGACCCCAGGGAAGGAAACTGATTCAGGATTAATGAAGAGGACTGAGCATGATGGGGCTGTGGCAGGCAGACACAGGTTTTGGTCAAGTATGGCCCAAGTTCTGGTGACTTCCTTTAGGATCTGCATCATGCTCATAAATGCTCACTGTTGCTGCTGTCATTCACTAACTCACTTGCTTCTTCAAAGAGGGAGAAAAGAGACAGTACACATAATTCTTTAGTTAAATACAGTTTTTACTGAATTCACTGAGTAAGAACTGTTGCTTAAAGCTCTTCTGAGTTTCCACATAAGATAAGCAATAGCTTATGTTTTTATTGTATTTACTAGCATACTTTTTTTTAAGAAAATATTTTTTAACATTGAGCTCTGAATAATAAAGATAGATAAAAGGTAGGTTAGATGACAGTAAGTTTTGTGCAAATGCGTTAGCTTGTATACCAGTCTTCACTGCTTAACTCAGACGGAAAATGTGAAGAAAGTACTTTTGTAAGGAAATCTGCTGAAGAGAAGCTGAGAAACACTGAAAGGCTAAATTAACATGTAATATAAAGGCCCTGATGATGACTGTCTGGAGGTCATGGAATATTCATGTCTAGCCTGTCCCATTGCTCAGTTTCATTACATTATTATACATCTTCACCTACTCTTAGTCTATTGAACTCTTACATATACTTTAAACACTTTTCTTTTTAAAATTATATTTCAGTGTACTAATAACACTAAAATGTATTTTCACTGGAAAAGAATTAAATAGTCCAAAATTTTTTCCAGCATAAAAACTCAAGCTTTTTTTTGTTCCTCCCCTTATTTTGCATACAAGAGGCAACTGTTTGCATTGGTTTGCCTTTTTCCTTTGAGTCATTATAAAGTGCATATATGTAGATGCAGAACTCTTACATAAATTGGGTTGAATTCTATTAAATGCATTCTTTAAATGTAATAAGTCTTAGAATTTGTTTTCTTTCAAATATTGAATTCTGTTTTACAGAACATTTACAATGATTCATTTAAGCATTTCCTGATGGGAGGATATTGAAGCTATTGTCAAGTTTTCACTTTTAAACCCAAAGTTGCAATGAATACTCTTGTTTTTGGATGCTTCTCTTTTTTGACTGGTGAATAATTTTAGAGGGTATTTTTTAAAGTGAAATTTCTGGGTTAAAAATTGGGGTTTTGACAATTTTAAAGATGCCTTTTCTTTACCTAAGGGAGGGATTTACACCCCTGGGTTCTGGAGTGACATCTGGTTTGGGACAGATGAGAGCAAAGGCAGCACAGTGCAAGCACAGCCACATGTGCCTGCACTTGGGAACAGCATAAGTGAGTAGGGGCCACAAAAGGTGGGTTTAGTAAGAACAACTACAGAGAGAATGCCTTGAATTGCCTGTAGTAGGAAGTAATTGACTTGTCTGAAAAAGTCCAAGAACTGAGAAGGGAATGAAACCCCTTATTCAGGGATAAGCAGGAACTCTGACTAGTTGCCTTAAAAGGGAGAGTTATTTGGCTAGGGAAGTTCATTTGCCTTGGGGAGTGGTATTTGCTTTTAGGTCACTAAGATCTTCCCAATTTTACCAAATATCAAAAATAAGACATACTATTTGATCTTAATTTTAGTCCTTGTACCACAGCTGCATCATTTTCCAGAAAGTTTTAATGAACCTACATTTCTTTACACAGTGTACTAAGTACATATTTCCTTGGAAAGAAGGGGCATTGCTTTCCTAATGACTTCTAACCTAATGAACAAAAAGGCATTTCTCATATTTGTTTTAATTTTCATGATAACAGTATTTTTTCAATGATCATGTATCATACTATAAATAGGAATTTGTGTCCTTTTAAGGTTGCCAGACCAAAATATAATACAGTGCTCTATTTAAAATTGGATTTCACACACAGAAGTCAGTAGCTTTCCTATACACAGAAAGTCAAATAGAAGAAGAAATCAGAAAAACCATCCCATTTACCATTGCACCAAAAAGAAATTAAATACATGGGAATAAACCTAACAAAACATGTGAAAGAACTATACAAAGAAAATTTTAGAATGCTGTTAAAAGAGATAGAAGAAGACATACGAAATGGAAAGACATGCCCTGCTCATGGATTGGAAGAATTAATATAATCAAAATGGCCATCCTACCAAAGGCAATCTACAGATTCAATGCAATCCCAATAAAAATCCCAACGACATTTTTTAAAGAGATGGAACAAAAATTGCTGATATTCATATGGAATAACAAAAGAGTTTGAATATCAAAAAGCCTTTTGACCAGAAAATAAAGAGAATGGAGGTATTACAATTCCAAACTTCAAATTATACTACAAAGCCATAATAATTAAAACAGCTTGGTACTAGTACAAAAACAATCAGACCAATGGAACAGGATTGAGTGTCCTGAAATAAAACCATACATATATAGTCAACTATCTTTGACAAAGAAGAGAAAAACTTACATTGGAACAAAGATAGCCGCTTCAATAAATGGTGCTGGGAAAATTGGACTAAGACATGCAGAAAAATGGACCAAGACAACACCCTCGCACCATGTACAAAAATCAGCTCAATATGGATAAAAGACTTAGATGTCAGACCCCAAACCATAACATACGTAGAGGAAACTTGGGCAAAACCCACCATGAATTGCAATTCAGAAATTCCTTTCTGGAAACATCTACAGATGGCAAAAAAAAAATGAAGGCAAACATATACAGATGGGACTACATCAAACTAAAAAGCTTCTGTACAGCAAAAGAGACAATAGAAAAAGCAAAAAGAAGCCCAACTGAATGGGGAAAAATTTTTGCCCTCCACAAAAGTGATAAGGGTTTAATAATGAAGATCCACAAGCAACTCACACAACTAAACAAAAGCAAAATAAGAAGCCCAATTAAAAAATTGGAAGAACTCAAAAGACACTTCTCCAAAGAGGAAATACAAATGGCCAACAGGCACATGAAAATTGCTCAATAATTGCTCAATGTCACTAGCAATAAGAGAAATGCAAATCAAACCCACAATGAGATATCACGTTACACCAGTAAGAATGGCCCACATCCAAAGAACAGGCAACAAGTATTGCTGGCGAGGATGTGGAGAGAAAGGAACACTCCTACACTGCTGGTGGGAATGTAAACTGGTCTAACCACTATGAAAAGCTGTGTGGAGGACCCTCAAATTAATGAAAATGGAACTACCATATGACCCAGCAATTGCTCTATTGGGAATCTACCCAAAAGAGACCTCAATGTGGGTACAAAGGGACACCTGTGCTCAGATGTTTACTGCAGCATTATTTATAATTGCAAGGACATGGAAGCAACCTAAATGCTCCAAAACAGATGACTGGAAGAAAAAAATGTGGTATATATACACATGGAATATTACTCATCAATTAAACATGACAAATTTGATGATTTTATGACAACATGGATGGACTTAGAAGAAATCATATTAGCAGAAACAAGTCAAAAAGAAAAAGACAGAAATAAAATGGTTTCACTAATATATGGAAAAAATAAACAAAAGCCACGAGGAAAAGTCAAAACAAGCTAAGCACCAAATTGAAGAACACAACTTCGGGTAGGGGGTAAAGGGGGGGGGAATGGTGGGCAGGGTGGTGGTGGGGGGGCTAAAACCCTGGAATTACAATGATGTGAAATTTATATATAAATAAACTTAATAAAACACAAAAAATTGAATTTCATAGTAACAAGTAAATATTTGTATAAGGATAATCCTAGGTTTTGTATGCATCTTGCCTTTTTTTTGGGAGGGGACCATTTTTTTTCTTTTGATTGTTTAGTAGGAATTCACTAAAATATCTAAATTTTGAATGTTTCCATATTACATAAAAACCAAATATCTCTATTCTGTCATTAATTTCTTTGGATTATGACCTCTTTTGTCCTATAAGTTTTAAATTTTTATTATGAAGTCAAACCTATTGATTTTGTATTTCATATTTGCTTTCAGAGATTATTCCTAGTTGAATGCAAGCATTTAAAAAAAATTCTCCCATTTACAATTACAATTAATGGTTTAACTTAGATAGCACACAATATTTTACTGTGAGTACTTTATGCAGAAATAGAGAGTACCACGGGAAATAGGCCTTGAAAAGTAACCAGTATGTTCAGTGTGAATTCATCAAGTGATGATCTATAGCTAAGGTCAGAAGTTGATTTATTTATTCATAATAAAAATGTTTATTAATCTATTTTTTACTTTTTATTAACTATTTTGTTATCTATCTATCTATCTATCTATCTATCTATCTATCTATCTATCTATCTATCTATCTATCTATCTATCTATCTATCTATCTATCTATCTATCTATCTATCTATCTATCTATCTATCTACTATCTGTCTGTCTGTCTGTCTGTCTGTCTACCTTTATATTGCATCATTACTTTTCCTGGGATTCTCCCTCACCTCATCACCTGTGAGCCTTCACCTAGATCTTCCCATGCTCTTTCCTTCCCTGATCTCTCTCTCTCCCTACCCTCTTCCCAACAGTCTGTCCCATCGCTGCTGTCAGCTTACCTTGTTTTTTTCCTGGTCATTTCCCTGTCACTCCTACATCTCATCTATAGGTGAGATCATATGGTTTCTGTCTTTTTCTTTCTGACTTATTTCTGCTAATGTAATCCCCTCTAGGTCCATTCATATTATCACAAATGCATCAAATTTGTCTATTTGTATTGATGAATAATATTCCATTGTGTACATATACCACCACTTTCTGATTCATTTGTCCATTTGGGGGCATTTGTGTTGTTTCCATATCCTGGCTATTATAAATAATGCTGTAATAAATATCCGATTATAGGTGTCCTTTTGAATTAGTGTTTTTGTACCCTTTGTGTAAATTCCTAGTAGTGGGATCACTGGATGGTATGGTGGTTCTATTTTCAGTAGTTTGAGGCTCCTCAATACTGTCCTTCCATAGTGGCTGGACCAGTTTGCAATCCCACCAGCAGTTTAAGAGTGTCCCTTTCTCTCCATATCCACACCAGCACTTGTTATTGCCCATTTGTTTGTTTGTTTGTTATGGACCATTCTTTCTGGTGTAAGATGGTATTTACATGTGGTTTTGATTTGCATTTCCTGATTATTAGTGATGTTGAGCATTTTTTCATATGCCTATTGGTCATTTGTATTTCCTCTTTGAAGAAGTGTCTTTTTAGTTGTTCCCATTTATTGACTGGGCTTTTAGCTTTGTTTTTGTTAAGTTGTGTGAGTTCTTTGTGTATCTTTATTATCAAACCCTTATCACTTATATGGAGGGTAAAATTTTTCTCCCATTCAGCTGAGTTTCTTTTTGTTTTGGTTACTGTCTCTTTTTCTGTACAGAAGCTTTTTAGTTTGATATAGTCCCAGCTGTTTATATTTTCCTTCATTTTTTTTAGCATCTGTAGATGTGTCCTGAAAGGGGTTTCTGAAGTATCTTGGAGTGTTTTGTCCAAATTTTTCTCTACGGATTTATGGTTTCAGGTTTTGCATCCAAATCTCTTACCCATTTTGAGTTGGTTTTTGTACATGGTGCAAGGATGAAAATATTTAACTCTTGAACAAGATACTAAATCACCAGACCTGCATGTTCTTTCCTTTGGGGCAAACCTTACAAAAAGTCATGTTGTCAGAAAAGCCAGGAACCCTGGATTCCGGTCTGTCAGATACATATATTTTGTTTCCAGAACAAAGCCCTCAAACCATGTGCTTGAGCATCACCAGGTGGGTTTGATCAGAATTCAGATGTCCAGTCCCCTTCCCAGACCTGCTAACCCAGATGCTTTAAGAGTGGAGACTGAAGAGATGTGTTTTACAATCTCCTCACATGACTGTCAACATTTGAAAACTGCCAAGTTATACTTTTGGGTTAAGAGAAGCTAGTATCTCTTGACCTGAAATGAACAAGACTGCACACCTCTCTTCAGACTTGGTTAGATTCATTTCTGACAAGCCTCTTTCTCACACCCACGCTTTTCTTAGATATGTTCAAACTTTTGGTTTTGTTAAGAAAGCTCCTCTGAGGAATGACACATACGTTTCACAATCCTCCTCTGAAAGACCATCTCATTCTACATATACATATGTATATATGTACATCTACATATATATATGATATATAAGCTCATATATATATGAGCTCTCCGGGTTTACAGTAGTAACCCTATAACTAGCAATGCTGTTGAGAGAGCTTATCTATGACAAGATCAGGGCTACCTCATACAGCCCTTTCTGAGATAATTATTCAATCTTTTCTTCATAATCATTAGAAATCTCTTGAAACAACATCCTCCATGCCACCTCTTTGAAGTCCACAGAATATGCTATTTCTTCTTCAGGATCTCCATGTATGATCTATAAGAACTATTGCCAAATAATATTCTTTTTACATTTGAAAATCTGACTTCACCCTGAATTTTCTCTGGATTTTAGACCTGGAGCCAATCACAGCTTGGTTTCTTGTTGGGGTTTCTTTGCAAACAACATTTGACTTTCCCAAAGTTTAATTGCTTCCACTTGGGCTTTTTTTTCAATGATAATTTCAAATAAAAGTATACTTTTTGAGTGACCAGAGCATCTGCTGAGGGAGACTGTGACCTCCAACAAAGTCGCTGCAGCAGTGGCTTCAGAGGGGTTACCCACACGTCACTCCCAGGTCACTCTGTGGTCACCCATGGCACAGTCAGTATTAAGTATATGCTGGACATTTTTGTGTCTCCATGTGAAACCAGAGAGCCTCCATGGCTAGATTTAGAAAAACCGTTTGAAAGCAACTAGTATTTTGTGTGTCCAGTTGTATTTTGAGCTAAAGGCTTGAACTCACCCTTTCATTGAGGAAGGAACCTTCTGAGGGTGGCTGTCACAAGCATGCTTTTTTAAAAGAAAGTTTCAGTCATCCAGAAAGTGACCTGTGATTTGCGGGTTAGATATGACAACTCTACTGATCTTTATCCTCCAAAAAGATGCCTGCTCACTAGAGGAAACGAACTTCTCCGGAACTGTGGAAATATCAATGAATCTGACTCTTCAGGCCCTTGTCCCACTCTCTTCTTCTCTTCTTCTTGCTGCGTATTTTAAGTTACGACTTTAATCATCGGGGCATGCCAATTATCATAGGAAAGGGTAGCAGACACCAAACCCAAATAGCTAAAAAGATAACAAGTATTCATAGTCAAAACTTCCTGGCCAAAATCAGAGCAGGAAGGAAGGTTCCATGCACTTCATCTCCTTGTAGGAAGTCTGCACCCCACCCTGTATATGGTCACTTTACATTTCTTGTTTTATTAAAACCTTAGAGTTTCCTGTAGCTATGAATTAATACCCAGATTCCACAGATAAAGACAATAGGGCAGAGTAATTAAAATAAACTGAACAAGGGCTAGGGATGCTCAGGCCTGTCTCATATCAATCTCTCCCTTCAGTCTTTCATTTTGAGTTTTCAAAGTGCATTAAGTGGGAGACACAGGAGAGAATCCCTATTTACTGAAGGGGAGCTGGGACTCAAGTCCACTTAGTAGTGCAACCAGTCTTCTTTCTCCAAAACAGAATTGGCTCACTTGACCTAATGTGAAGTGTGACTGCACTTACAGTCTCATTGCTGCAAAATTGGGCTGATGCTG
Source organism: Uropsilus gracilis (assembly GCA_004024945.1). Classification (NCBI taxonomy): domain Eukaryota; kingdom Metazoa; phylum Chordata; class Mammalia; order Eulipotyphla; family Talpidae; genus Uropsilus; species Uropsilus gracilis. Next base: position 54,716 of record PVHY01001311.1, read on the forward strand.
TTTATTTGCTGATAGCCCTCATTCAAATTAAGCTCTTAGTATAGGGAGTGCCCAGTGTATAGCAAGTATTCAATGGATGCAGGTTGTTGTCTTAATATCAAGCCACCTCATGCTGAATAGTCAATTGGTTTTAAATACATCAACACATTTTGTATTGTAGACAGGTTTTTCTTATATTTATGCTCCTCCCTGGTCTTATTAGATCAGTGTGCTAAAAAGCAACAATGACATTCCAACAAGACTTCTGTCACATACCTTTATATCTCCCATTCCTTCCAGGGATCTGAGAGGTAAAAGTATCCTCCAAACTGGGTTCACTTCGCAGTCTTGGTCCTTCTTGGTTTGGGGGGATTCTCAGTTAAATTGTCAGATTTCCATATGTCGAAGTTTATTCATTTTTCTTTTCATTATAAAGACATGAACACTCAGAGAAATAATTTATTCATTATGATAATTAATGCTATGCATCTCAATACTCCTTAAAAGATGTGATGAAAAGCTGAGCTCCTTGTGTTTTCAGTCAGCAGTTCCCTTCGACAGAGACAATCAATAGTAAGTCTTTAGCACTGTTTAGTATGCATTCTTGCTGTTGGCATTAGATCCTAAATTTACCAGTCCTTGTGCTAGAATTATTTGCCCTCTTTTCATCTTTCCATCCTTTTGTCAGTCTAATGTTGCTGAGTATAACCTATTGATCCCCTTGATCTCTCTCCTAGCAGCTCCTGCCATCATCATGGGACCTAGTTAGCAGTGTACAGGGGTTAGTGAGAAATGAATATCAGCTGGAATGCGTACTGCATAAAAAGTGAATAAATGACTGCGGAAGGTAATAATGGGGACTGAGAACTACATAGATGCTGCCCTTGCCCTAAGGTCAGCCAGTCTCCGGTGGCCACAACCCTCCTTACCATCCCTACGAGTGGTTTTCCATTTGAATTTGAATTTGTCAGAGAAACTATGAGTAAGCTGTGGTGTTCATTCTGCTACCGCTGAACCTCAAAATCATTCCTTGAGCTTAAACATGAGAAGTGAGTTGGAACAAGGGCTGTTGTGGGAGAGAAATGAGTTCCTGTGTCCTTCTTTACCAGAATTTTGGACAGTGGTGACTGTCAATGCTGGTGCTGGTGTTGTCCTGGAGCACTGTGGAGATAAACCATATACAACCGGCCTGCCAGGCAGTCACTCAAGAGCTGGAAGACAATCATGGGCTCTGTAGGTTGTAAGGATAAGAAGGCAAATTCAAACCAAGTTAGGACCATTGGTGGAAGTGTGCCAGAACAGGCTGCGTTTGGTATGAGTAAGATAAGAGTGTTCATTGGGGCAAATTTTCCTTTATCATTTTCTGTGATTTATACTTTCCTACCTCAAAGGCAACCTATCTCTAGTGAAGTGCCATTCAAGAGACAGTAAACTGTCATTATGACTTTGAACATTAAGGTCATATTCCTTGGTGCAAGTTCTGGTTCACTTATTGCAAACTGCTTAGTTTTAACTGAATAAGTTACACCCCCCCCCACCACCTTGGGCCTCAATTTCCTATCTGTAAAACAGAGATCAGATTGTATGAAAGTTAAATTCAGTTGATAAACAAAGCATTTTAAAATACTGCCTGCTGCAGAGTGTGCCCAGTCTATGCATTTGGTGTCTGTGACATTGTGATCTAGAATAAGCAATATGTATTTTGTTTTCATTTTGTTCCTGGCATAGGACCACCCCCCCCCAAAAAAAAACAAACAAAAAAACAAAAAAACAAAAAACCCTGTGGAATTTCTAAGCAATAAGAGTCGTAATAAGAAGGTGACTTTCGAAAACTCTTAGTTACCAAGGGTAGGGGCTGGTTGCCAGGGGAATTAACCATTGATTACAGACTTGAAACCTTCAGTCCCAACCCATGGCTTCTGAATTGTGAAGATGGCCTGGAGTTTGAGTTCATTCTGGAGATTGAATTTGTGATCTAATCCATATGCCAATGTAATAAGGTTTCTCTGAATATCAAAAGGGATTGGGTTTGAAGAGTTTCCAGGTTGGTAAACTTGTGGAGGTGCTGCCAAATCAGCATATCCAGGGGTCATGGAAGCTCTGAACCTGTTCCCCACAGTTTAACCTAGCATATCTTCCCTCTGACTGTTCCTGAATTAATTCTTTTATAGTACACTGGCTATCTAATAAGTAAATATTTTTCTGAGTTCTGGGAACCACCCTATAAAAACTAATCACACCTGAGTAAGGGAGTTATTGGCACCTCCAGTCCATAGCTGAAGGTCAGAAGTAAAGGTGGCAACCTGGACATACAATCATACAATTAGAATGGTGTATGAACAAGGTGGGGGACTGATTCCCTCATTGGTGGGATAGGTGTTCTTTCTGGATAAACGGCATTATAATTGAGTTATTTGCTTGGTGATATGGAAAAAATAACACATTCCTTTATGTGTTAAAGTAGAAGTGTTGTTAACAAAATTCAGTTACATGAGTGTCTGAGCCACGGAGTTCTTTGTGATTCAACTGCAGTCTCAGCCTTCCCGAAGATCTGCACTAGACTGAAACAAGAAATTGAGGGGTAGCGGTAGGCAGTATTTCCTTTAGATCTGCTTATTTCCTTCCATTTGATTCCTATTCTGAGAGTAATAGATGAGAGGCTCTCCATTTTTTGGGGATCAAGAATGTAGAGAAATCAGTGTATAATCTTGAGCAGAAAAGTTAATTCTTCATGCCTCTGTTTTCTTATGGGAATGACTGATCTGACCTTAGAGGGTGGTTTTGGGAGAATGTGAAATAAGACTTACTGATGCCTGGCACAGAGTACATGATGTGTAAATATTCTCTTCTCCTCCCTATGGCCAAGAATAATATTCACACAAGGGAGGCTATCTGGTTGATGTCTGTTGTCACTGAAATGAAGACAAGGCTTATGTTCCAGACGTGTAGGGTTCTACATCCATGTTTGGTCATCATCAGCTATCTGGGGAGTGAACCTCCCTTATTTCTCAAGTATCCATCAAGTGTACTTGAACCAGAAGACATTTCATAGGACTGCTCCAATGTACTTCAGAAGGTGGAAAGGTGATGATGTCCAGCTGGTCCAAGACCCAGGTGTTCCATGAATTGTACATGATAAGATCATGTGGCTGTTTGCTAGTGAACTTCTCCTTGGCCCACAACTACTGTTAGAAGTGAGATAGGATGTTGGTGATAAGGTCCTGAGAAGCATGTGCATGTACATGAGAAACTGTATGTGAGTGTGTGTTATGAGTTTGGGTATGAGTGTGTGTGTCTGTATGTATTTGTTTGTGAGTGTGTGAGAGAGAGAAAGAGAAAGACAAAGAGAGAGACAGATGTTGGAGGGGACAGAGATTCACCATCATGAAGGAGACATAGCTGGCTCCTAAATTTTCTCAACTGGATGATACCAGTACATCCTTCCTGTCGAGGATCTATGCTTAGACACCAGAAACCTGAAAGAGCTATTCCTTAATGAAATTGGGTGAGAAAACAGGTGAATGGGGGTAATTAACAAACTTACAAAGAGGGGAGCAGTTGGTCCTTTAAAGTCAGACACATACCAGGTTCATCCCAGCCCAAGCAGGTAGTAGCAAGACCACACTAACCTTAAACAGAACTAAAAACAGATTTACTTATTAAAAGAAAGGGTAAACAAAAGTCACTGAGCAAACAATAGATCCCTTTGATTATCTTACCCACCAGTTCCATCTCTAGTCCAGAAACTGCACATGGCTACAGCAGCCATGTGCTTCAACAAAATGGCCACTGTCTCACATTCAAGTCACATGAAGAAGCCAAGATGGCATCATTGCTCCTTTTCCCAAAGGTACAGTATTCACTTCAAGCCAGAAAAAGCCAAGATGACATCGTCATTCCTTGTTCGAAAGTGGGAGATTCAAATCCCGTGAAGAAACTCAATGAAGAAATTCAGTTCTCCTCTAAAAAGACACAGCTCTGGCATTCTTTCATCTTCAACTCTAAAGTGACCGAAACCCATCAAGACTCACTTGATACAATAGCAGCAACCACTCAGTCTTCTCATGATGAAAACAGCAAGCAAATTCTATTCAGGTCTCTAATTTCCAAGTTTCACAGTTTCAAAGTTAAGCCGAGTTCTCAAGTATCAAATTTCCAAGTCTGTTTACACAAGTCACAAGTTTCTCCAGCATGCTTCCCCAGGCTCCTCAGCAACCCAGGTTAGGACCTGTATCCTGTCTGTTCCCGCACCTCAGCAGATGGCAGCTCCTGCTATTCTAAGATTTCTCTCTTTTCTGTCTGTCTTCTCCTCTTTAAATTCCCTCTTACTGATCCCATCATGAGAAGGCTTGGTCTCCCTTCTCCAAGTCTGCACCCACCAATACACAATGGCTACTATTCTAGTGCAGCACCACCAGTGCTGGGGGCCACAGCCCCCCAATTTCACCACAGCCTTCCCTATCAATTAGACTAGTGTTATCACTTTAATAGCATGCTGAAGCAATGCAGAGACAGAAGGAGATTCTCCACCTATCTGAATCATAACCACTTACTTGGTTCTTTATCTTTTGGTTAAACAAGAAGAATGATTGAATTTTGAATTGTAAAAGTTGATTTTACCCAGTCTAGGTTAAAGTACTTAATGGATGGTAAGAACTCACTCCACTAATATCCATTCCAGATTTTGAGAAAAGAATATAATTTCTGATTATCAAATTAGCTATCTCTTGTCAGGAGACAGGGTTGTAGGGTTCAGTAGCTGCATAAATAGATTTGTGTTAGATAGGAAAGTAAATTCTTTTAAATTCTTGGGAACAATCAGACATAGTGCAGAAGTGTGTGGAAATTCTTTCAAAAGGTGTGACAGCCACACCCAGCATACTGTAGTTAGTACCAGGGATACAGGTGCAAATAAGCATTGTCTTTGCTTCGAGACTCCAGAGTTATGATCAGTTGAATTATTTCTTTCACTTGAACTATTGTTAACAAATACTATTCAACAATGGATGAACAAAATGTGCCATGTCATAGAATGTAGAATGAGATACTGCTCCATAATTAAAAAATAATGAAATCATTGATACTGCAACAACCTGGGTAACTCCTGAGAACATTTTTTTTGCTGAACTAAGAAGCCAAACACAAGAATTCATACTTTTATTATTCAATTCATATGACGTATAAGCCAGTATTAAAATATTTAGTAATTAATAATTAACATAAAGCTACTGTTAATTACATAAATATTAAGTAAATTAATATAATATGTAGGTGTATAATTTTATTATATATTTCTAGACAGTTTTAGATTATCAAACATATTTGTCATTTTGAATACCATTTAATAATTAATATCAATTATTAATTAGTATTAATATCTTAATATTAAATACTATATAGAGCAACATAATATATACATTTATAGATGATTTCTATTAGCTATATATGGATTTATAAATAATTTATAGATTAATATGACATAACAATATAATAATTTGTAGATTAATATAAACATCTATTGTGACAATTATAGGTCAGCAGGGTCTGGGTTTAGAGGGAAGGATGAATGTCGAAAGAGAATGATCAATATTTCTGGATTCGTGATTTGTTCTGTCTTTACTGGTAGAGATTTTAGGGGTACACAGCAGTCACAATGGCCACAATTCATTTATTTTAGACTAGATATCCTTAATCATATATAAACTATTCCTCATTAGAATTGATGCATTAAAAAGCACACTAGAAATTAGCTCTTTACCTTTGTAAAGAGGTGCTTGATGGGCTGGTGTCTTTAGGCATCTAGCTTTGTTTGGAAAAGACTTTGCAAACTGTTACAATGGTATTTGTTAAAGGGTTACTGTTACTTTGATCTTGGGAGGTTTGGTGAGCTTGGCAAAGGTACCACAAAAGCATCATATTTGAAGATGCCTGTTCAAAATAGTATTACAATAACTGTCTTGACACCAAGTGGTGCATGTTTTTCCTACACTGGCCATTTTTCCAACTCTTTGGATCCCAAAAGAATGTCCCACAATTTAATTCAGTATGACACTAATTATGCAGAATTAGCATACTCCACTGGCTTCCATATGACTGCCCCAACTTCAGACACCAATCAAGTTGGGTCACCATTATTTCTCACTGCAAAATTAAGAGTTCACGCTCCTCAGGTTTAGTAATTTACTAGAACAACTTACAGAACTCAGGGAAATAGTTTGCTTTGAATTACTGGTTTATTATAAAAATAACTCAGAAACAGTCAAATGTAAGATGCATAGGGCAAGATGTAGGATTAGAAGTGCTGGACTCCCATGACCCCTTAGATACCCCATCCTGCCAGCACCAACCTGAAAATCTTCTGAACTCTATCTTTTAGGACTTTATCAAGGTTCTATTATGTGAGCCACAGTGGTAGATGCAGTCAGTCTCCACTGGCTATTGAACAGTATCCAGTTCTTCTCTCTTTAGAAGAATAGAGCTGAAAATTACAATCCTCTAATAAAATGGTTGGTTCCTCTAGCAAAGGGAGCCCCAACCTGAAACTACTTGAAGCCCACAAGACTCATCTACCAGCAAAATGTCAGGGGTAGTTTAAAAGGGCTCATTAAGAATAAAAAAGACCCTCATTTATTTATTATATGATAGTTTCAAACCTCCACACTTAATAAAGTAGGTAATGTAACTTTGTTTTCTATTAGTGCTAACATTGACTGAGATTTTACCTCCAATATATGAGCAATAATACACATTTGTGATTTGAAAATAATTTTAAAAATCCTGTAGAACTATAATGACATTCAGAGTTTGGCAAGTTGAAAGACATAAATTGCTTTTATAGGTAGATGCATGGATTGCCTCTGGAAATGTAGTCTTAATTACATGCATTGCTTTGCCTTCTGAAACTTCCATGGCATCTTCCTGGCAAGGTATGCTGGTGTCCAGGGACAGAGTTTATCTGATTGACTTTCCTAGGCCCTTGGGACAGACTAGAGAGTGACTTGTAATCTGGAGAGCTATGCAAAATAATTTTCATTTGTGGCAATGGCATGCAAATCCTTGAGTCCCATTCATTTTCTATGAGTTTCCTCCGGGTTTGAGAGTCAAATAAACTAGATTCCATTTACACTCAATCAAATTGGCCTTGTCTGTGATCTTGTGACTTGGCGTCACTCCTTGGAATGTGGGGTAGAACTCCAAAAGTGAAAACCCCAGGGCTTTCATGACCTATAAATTGGTCGCTCTGGATTAAACACGTGATGAAACTGAATTAAACTCACTGAATCATAATACAGCCACTAGCATTCTTTTGGATTCATTTTGAGATCTTTAGTCACAACTTATTTTCAAACATAACTGAAGTTTTCTTGAAAGACGGCCTCCTTTCTGTAAATAACATAGACCAGTATTATAGTAGTTTTTATAAAATATGTTTGCTACACAAGCACATAGATATTTATCCAAGTGGTCATTTATCACACACCCAGATGTATCAGACATGCAAGAGATTTATAGGGATTTACATGAAAGAAAATGTAGAGGAAGCTCAGTGAGAGGGAAGCCTGCAGGTCATATGCATAAATCCTTAATTTGTGTACTGTGAACGAAAATAAAGTTGCAGCAGCTGCTGTTCTGTCTCATTGCCTGAAGTTGGAGATCTGAGGGGTTCTGAATGCCACAAATATGAAAGTAGTTGTCAGATACCATATAGAAAGATAGGAGACAGACAGACAAGTAGACAAACAGATAGAGAGAGAGAGAGAGAGAGATACAGTAATACAGAGATACAGAGATAGATACAGAGATACAAAGCCAGACAGAAAGTCAAGTAGGATTAGACAGGAGATTGTGTGTGTGTGTGTGTGTGTGTGTGTGTGTGTGTGTGTGGTGTGTGTGTGTGTGTTATGGATTTGTCAGGAGAGGGGGAGGCAGGCTCTTTTTGACTGAAAATCCTTTTTGTGTGCTTTCCTAAATCAGAGACAAACCTTGCAATCTAATACAGACCCAGCAAAAGTCTTTATTAACCCTTAAACTTCCACAAACTAGTTATCTTTGTCATTTAGATACTTGTTTGCCAGCCTCAAGACCTCTCCCAGACTGAAGGAATAAAACAACTTTAAGTCTACCTCTTTAAGAGTTCATTGTCACCCACAGCTCTTGCTGTAATTTCCAAGCTAGACCAAACTCTTAAAGTGATCAAACTATGTATTACTAACCAAGAAAGTGATTACCTAAATACGTACTACAAGATAAGTATATAAAACCCCAGTTACCCCATCATTTTCTAAAACTGTTCTTTAGTCTCTGGTCACATCACACCCATCCAATCAGCCTGAGTTCAGCAGCACGTGTTCCAAACAGAAGGCATCCTTCTTTTTCTTCTTTGGCATCAGTCCCAACTTCCTCTAAGAATGTGGTCAAAGATGTGATGTTCTCTTATTACAGCATGTTTTTTAACTTTAGGCAGTAGAAAGACTTTTAAGACACGGGAACAGTCCATCTCAGGCCTCTTCATGGGCTCTCCAAAAGCATTTTGAGTCAAACTAAATAAGACAAACTCCAACACAAGGTTCAAACCATCAAACTCTTTAGATTCCTTCAATGCACACACTCAGCTTATATATACTGAGGCCATGAGTTCACCAGCCTCTTGGCCGGAGGCCATGGGCCACAGACCCCCTTGGTCTTATCATCAGGCCACCATTCTTTTCCAAAAATGGCTGAATCCCTTCTCCTTCACAACTCTTTTTATATAGTTCTTCCTTGTTTTTCCTGTGCTTCCAGGAATCTAATGAAGGCTAACTTTATACTTTCACATGTCCTTCTTGAAATTTACAATTCTAAAGCAACAGGGAAGAACTCCTTTTTTCCTGGTTGTTATCAATGCATGGCATCAGCTATATTAATGACAGTACCCTCCAACAGAATGATTATGGGATATTTGTGGGAATTTTTCTTTGTGTTTTCTTGAACTTCTAGACACAGTGTCTGTATTATAAATCAAATCTTGTATGTGATGTCAGCAGGTCTATTTATCTATTTTAAGGTAACCCCTTAATGCTCATGGTATTTGTATATGTGTATTTATGTGTACACACATGCACATGTGCATATATTCATTCCTGTTAGGCTACTTGTAGCAGTATTTTGATTTCTCTTGCTCACTGTCCCCAACCTCTTCTCCCCCTCCTGAAAAATACACTAGAATTTTCTCTTTGGAGAAGGAAGCAAGACTGTTTATAATCTTCTTACATTCACATATATAACCAAGCTTTTCTACTGACTGATAATTTCATTAAAAGACAGGAAATAATTCAGACACTCAAAATATGTGTCCTAGGTTTTCTATAAAACATGCAATCCATCATGGGGATAAATCATAGATACCTACCTTAAGAAATTCAAAATGAGATTATTTGTGCCTTAAAGCATATCACTAAAATTTACTGGTATACAATATAGGTTAATTTCACTGTGAAATTTTTTTTAGTTAATAGAAGTTGTACTAGATTGAATAGTGCCTCCTTCCCCACTCCCCCTTAATTTAAGTTCATCTAAATCTTAGGATATGATTTTATTTGACAACAATTCTTTTCAGATACATTTAGTCAAATTAAGCTCACCTTGAATTAAGATGAGCCCTAGTTCCAAGACTGGTGTGCTTATAATGCGATAAGAACACAGAAGAGACACATGACATGCAGGGAAGATGATATAGCAGAAGGTGGAGTGACACATCCTCAAGCCAAGGATGGCCAAGGATTCAAGGGACAGAAATCAAAATGAGACAGGGAAATTCCTAGTATCCATGAGACATATAGCTGGGCACAAAGCTAAGAATCTATCTGCAGAGTGTTTCTCATTTCTAACCATGTTAATTTTCTTTCTTTCACCTTCTCTTTGTCTAGGTCTTATACAATATATTAATTGCCTTCACAAAGATGCATAAATTTGAAGACATAGAACTGATCGATATTTTGGCTGGATGTGCCCGATTCATTATTGTAGGAGTTGGAGGAGTATTTTTTGGCATCGTTTTTGGATTCATTTCTGCATTTATCACACGTTTCACTCAGAATATCTCTGCAATTGAACCCCTCATCGTCTTCATGTTCAGCTATTTGTCTTACTTAGCTGCTGAGACACTCTATCTCTCTGGAATCTTGGCGTGAGTACAAATCAAAGCACATCTCTCACAGTAATAAAAGAGAATCTAGGCACACATTTTGTGGACTAGCATCTGGGAAGAATGGACATCTGAAGCTAGTCTGAAAAGGTGTTGAAGAATTTAAGTTTTTGAAACTTTTGCAAAAGTCAGTTTAGGTCTTTTGCCAAACAAATGCTGTCTTCAGCAGTTGGTCATTTGCCTGAGAAGAACAGGGCAATTTAGAATCCTTAGAAAAGCTGATTCTGAGAAGAGCTGGGAGAAGTTCAAGGTTGAAGTCTCATTTCAGTCATTACTTCTTCCCTGAAAAGTCAACTATTAAAGTTAACCTTGCAGCAAGGGAAGCATGCCCTGAGGGAGTCATTTCTGTGTCCTTAATTCTGTTAGTTCCTTCAAACTGTGTCACAGCTGTAGTATGTTTCACTGTGGAATGAGCCTAGGTAGATAGGATAAGACTGGTAATCCAGCTTTTTTTTCCCTAGTGAAAATTGGTTTAAAATTGGTTTTATTTCTTTTTTACCTTTTTAATTAAAATTCAATTTTTATCAAATGCAAGTATAACTTTTCCTGATTTTTTTAATGGGGGATGGGGAATTGCTATTTTCTAGTATAATTGTCTTCCTACCTTTAATTTAGCCTGTGCTTATCTTTGTTAGTGAGTTCTTTTGCAGAGCTTAAGATTTGTTTTAAAATCCATTTAGTCACTGTGTCTTCTGAGTCCAAGTCATGTTTACTTATGGTGATTATTGAAATATGTGTTTATTGTCATTTTGTTATGTTTTTGCTGACTTGTTCTTTATTTTTAATTTTTAAGGACTTCCTATTGCTATTGACAGAGGGATGGTGGGCTTTTTTTTTTTTTTTACTTTTTTTTTATAAAACTTTTTTTCAGCTTTTCCTAAACCAGACAAAAACCTTTACCTTTCAATCTGATACAAGAGGACACAACTCTTTCTCAACCCTTAAACTTGCATTTGCTAATTACCTTTGTCATTCAGATACCCGCTGCTTGCTTGCCCCTGACCACCTCTCCCAAACAAAAGACCTAAACATGTACTACACGATAAGCATGTAAAAACCCAGTTATCCCATTACATGTGCTGCAAAATAAACATGAAAAACCCAATTACCCCATCACAGGTCCAAGACTGTTCTTTAGTTCCTAGTTACCTCACCACATGTCCATCAGTTTTAGCAGCATGTATTCCAAAAGCAGGGCATTCCTCTTTCCCTCCATTGGTGTCTGTTCTGTCTTCCTCCAAACACATGGTAGATGTGGTGTTCTTTTTATTCAATGTCTTCTCAACTATAGTTAGTAGGAAAACTCCAAGGTAAAACAGGAATCAATACTAGGGCCAGTTTCTCCGGACTTGCTCATGGCCTCTTTAAAAACATCTGAATCAAAGTAGAAGAAATAAGCCCAACACAAAGTTCAAATAACCAAACTCTTTAGACTCATTTAACATATACCATGAGCTTATGCAAGCTAAGGCTCATCAGTTCACCTGCCTGGTTCAAAGGTCCCAGGCCCCAGGCTACCTCAGTCATCATGGCCTCACCCTCCTACAAAAATGGCTTATCCTTTCTTTTTCTCCAAAGCCCCTTTATATCTTTTTTCCTCCCTTTCCCTCTCTTCCAGGAACAGAGACTTGTCAATCATTTCATACTGCAAAAGCCTTGTTTTTCTTTTCTCCTCCCTTTCTATCCTTCTGAAAGAAAACTATGAATTGCAATGAAGGGACAACCTAAGCTTTGCTCATCTAGACTCTGGAACACTCAAGTCAGAAAGACAAAGCTCCATAATGTTGCCATGTTCTTCTTGAAATGTACAGTTCTAAAGCAAAAAGGAAGTGATTCCTATTATCAATGCATAATAACACCAGCTATTTTAATAGCAGATGCTATTAACACTATTATGTTTTGTTTAGGTTCCATTTCCATTGTTTTCTGTATTACTTCTATTTGTTTGTTTGTTTGTTTAAGAGTTTTACTGAAGCTAGTATATGATCAACTGTGTAACCCATTGGATGGTCAGGTTTCTGGCTGGTTCTAATGGCCACATTCTTTTTCCTACTGCATGTTAAGTAACTTAGTTGTCTTTTGCTGTGATAGTCATTGTTTTGTTTTATAGTAATCCCTTCAGGATTTCTTCATAGTCAGCTTAGTATCATTTCATATTTTTTAGTTTTTGCTTTTTAGTGACACTCCTTACTCTAGCTTTTACATTGATTGGTAATTTTGCTGAGTAGAATTTTCTGGACTGGAAGTCTTTTTCTTTTACAAGTTCCTTTCTCTTTCTGGTCCTTTCATGTCTGCAATGCTTCCATGAACAACCTGCTTATAGTGTCCTTAGTGTTTTTTATAGTTTATCCTTTTTGCTCTTGACATTTTTTAATTCTGTCTTTTTGATTGGTTACTGACAGCTTTGTTAGTATGTAATCCATCTGGTGTTATTTTGTTTGGAACTCTTTGGACATCTCGGATCACAATTTTCAGTTCATTTTCCAGAGTAAGATTATTTTCATGATTATTTTAAAGTAGATTTTCTATGCCTTTCTCTTCTCTTCTGGGATTCCTATGATACAGATGCTACTTCTTTTGAAGTTGTCCCAGAATGCTCTAACACTATTATCTTTTTAACTTCTTTTATGTTACCTCTTTCTATTCTTGTTTTCTCCAGTATTATGTTTCAGGTTTATTAATTCTCTTCATTGCATCTGTTTTCTGCTATTACAATCCTCATTTATTTTTAAAATATAAAAATTAAAAAAAAATATATTAACTTCATTATTCTGAATGTAGCTGTGCTGTATTTTCAATATTTTGATTATGTTGTTGCCTTCTGTTCTTCATTGTTTTCTTTATGTTCCATCAGCTTTGCCAGGATTCTTACCCTCAATTCCCCTCCTGTAGAGACTGCATGTCCACTGAGTCAGGACTCTTTCCAGGATTTTTTTGTTTTGGCATTTATACTGTGTTCTTCTGCCTCTTTGGCTTCATTTAGAGGTGTATTTCAGGATAAATTTTCAACTGTTGTTTTTGTACTTGTTTGAGTAGTTGGGGAACTGACACCACGTTTAAAAGGTATATAGATAATGAAAAGCAGTGGCTATCAATCAAAGGGTCATATCTAGTAGAACTCAGGAAATTCAAATTATTATTCTAAAGTGTTTCTTTGTGTTGTAGGCATCTCAGTCTGGGCTTTAGTAGCTGTTTGTTTGTTTGTCTTTTCAAGTAAGGCAGCCCAGATGCTCCTACTAGATTTGAGTTATGGCTACTCTGCATTATGAACCTTAGGTTCTAGCCACTCATCCTGATCTGCCATCAGTTCTGTGACTCTTCCACAAGAATGCTATCCTGGTGGTTGCTCATGCACCCCCTTATCCAATTCAGAGCAAGGTCACAGGTATCCCAATACTCATGTGTGTCTGAGTTAAGAGTAGAGTGCTGTGCACCCCAGCCACTCCTCTTTCTTGTGACTTTTGCTACCCTGTAATTCCTTTCAACAAAGTTTATTTTCTTACCTTTTTATTCATGTTGATGTACCTCCTATGGTATACACTGATAATGCATGTTTCCCTCAACAGTTTTGGCTTGGTTTTGCCTTCTTCATTCTACTGTCATCTTGCTGGACTGGTTAATAAAAACTTTCTTAATAAATTTTAAGAAATTCTGCTGATTTAGGCGAAGCTTTTTGACCTTTTTTTTCTTTTTCTATTTAGCTACACTAGAGTTATTTAGATTTAAGACAGAGTGAAAAACGGGGTAGAGATGGGACTGACAAAACTCTGGACCAGGGCAGGCAAGATGGAAGCTGTTCTGTTTTGGATTTGTGCAGGGATTGCAAATCATTTTGTTGTGGGAAAATCTTTCACTGCACTCAACATGTGCAAGCCCTTTAGAGAAGAAGAGGAAGGAAGAAAACTAATTGGAAATGTACAGTTAGAGAGGCTGTTCTTTCTGGATAAATCCAGAATTTGTGTATCTGTGGTGTCACATAGAGGGAGAATTTTTCAAGGAAAAACAACCTTCTGTGACTTTCCTCTGAGACACTGCTCTTTTTGCAGAATCACAGCATGTGCAGTAACCATGAAAAAGTATGTAGAAGAAAATGTGTCCCAGACATCTTATACAACCATCAAGTACTTCATGAAGATGTTGAGCAGTGTCAGCGAGACCCTGATCTTTATCTTCATGGGTGTGTCCACTGTTGGAAAGAATCATGAGTGGAACTGGGCCTTCATCTGCTTCACATTGGTCTTCTGCCAAATCTGGAGAGCCATCAGTAAGACCTAACAGGGTCCAGGAGTCTTCTGCCTCCATCATTAAAAAAATAGTTTTGCTACTTCCTGCCATGAAAAGTTGAAAGAATAGGTGATGACAACTGGTTTTACTGGTTGAGGGAGTATGCACACCTTGGAGGGACTAAGAATGTTTTCTGTTTACTCCTTCAATCAGTTCCAAGTAACTACTGATAATGTTCTGCATTGAAGCAAGGCTGGAACAAGGAGTATTTTTTTATGGAAATGAACTTTCACATATACACATTTAAATATAGCTCAGTAAATTTATCCCTTGTTCTTTGCCAATTTGCTCCATCTTACACCTTAAGTCAGATATAGGTTATAAGCTGTGGGCATTTACACTTTCGTTGCAGGAAAAGTGAGATCTCACAAATGTATTCTATGTTAGGTAATTACTGTTCAAAAACATTCCCCTAAATAGTACAGGTGGTTAGCTGAAGCATGGATATAATATATAGAAAACCAAAGGCTTGAAAATCAATCCTTTTAAGACTGTTTAGTATTAATTAGTAAAAACAACTTTCCTTAATGCATTGGCATCACTCCTGTGAAAGTTGTCTATTTTTTAAAAAGGATATGTTGACTGCTAATAATCTTATATTTTTGTTTCTGAAGTTAGAAACAACATTAATTACTGAGCTACATTTTTATGTGTTGCTTTTTAATTAAAGCAATACTTTTAAATGATCTTACCAATGTTTGAAGCTTTTTTAAATGACTTCAATTAATATTTTCAAGTAAATTCCTCAAAGAGAAATTAAGAAAAATGGCCAAGAACTACTTTGGCCATGTCAATTTTAAATTAATTTAGGATAGCTTTCAGGATTTAAGAGAAAAAATATAAAAATATTAAAATATTCATAAAGCAAATTCTGAATACATATACCTGTATGGCCATAGGGGAGAAAATAATAAAAACAAACTGATATAAATACATACACTTGAATTGAATTCTGGGTACTATTATTAAGTAGCTATTTGATTTGTACAGACATTTAACTACTCCAAATCTTTATCCTCAACCACAAGATGATGGGTTTCAGTAAATTTCTTAAGACTCTTTCAGTTCTAATATAGTAACTATTGACAATAGTGTAGCTTAAGTGAAGAGAAATAAGACTATGTAGCTTTGGCTCAGTCAACAAAATAGATACCATCTAGGGGAGAGGATTAATGTTGTGAATGCCTTGATGTTGTTGACTCTTGGGGACCATCCAGCTCAATTCCTTTATCTATGACTTAGGAAACTGATGTCATAGTCATCAAGAGCAGAATTAACTGGTCACATCACAGTGAGTGATAGAGTCAAATGTCAAATCCTGTTCTCCCACTTCTGATGTGTTTTCTTCCCATCCTGACTCACCATAGCTAGTAATAGTTTCCTTTCATGAAGACTTAGACATAATATCCTGCTTTATGTTATTTTTATTGTTAGTTACTACATTTACTTAAATCATGCATCTATTTCCTGAAGTAAATACTATTCATTAATAAATCAAGAAACTAAGTAAATGGTAAGATGAGGAACCCAGGGCAAGGGCACATGACCACTATGTAGAGGAGTCAGAACACTTGATCTTAGCCAAAAGACTGAGAAACAATGGAGGAACCAAAAATAACAAAAGTTAAAATTTTAAATTTTGCTGTTTCTTGTGCTTTCAATGCACCTATTATCAAGAACATTTATTGTGAAGACTGTGTGATATTGAAGGCTCTATAATTTTACAATGAAATATCTTCTTTAATTATACAATAAAATACCTTCTTTAATTAGTTAGGGTTTTTGTGAAAGGACCTTTCCCACCAAAACTCACTACATTGGTTTTACTTAGGACATATGGACATATGGTGTGGTATATTCCACACCAAATAATATTCACCAAGCTCTCCCATCCTCTACACCCCACCTTTTGCCTATTGACAGCAAGATGCTCCCCTTTGTACCCTTGCCATTTTCCTTTTTTTTTAGCTTGCATTGAGGCTTCAGGAGAATCAAAACAACTACATAAGATTCCATCACCCTGCAGGGCATGGTGGCATGCATCTTTAATCCCAGCCTCGAGAGATCAAGGCTAGGAATTGCTTGAGTCCTGGGCTTTCAGACTAGCAAGATCTAGTCTCAAAAAAAAAAAAAAAAAAAATTCCATCACCCTGCAAAGACCATGGTCACTGAGATAACTTCTCTCTTTAAAATTGCACACTTCCTTTGGTTAGCCAACTAGAATGAGCTAATAAAAGAGGTTTTAACACCAAAGTAATAATTTTGCTTTACTTAGTTTTGAAAGGCAGTGACAAATTAAGAATATAGAGAACACATATGCTATTTTTTATATCGAAAATATCAAGATTTATTACTTGACACATAAGAGAGAGCCAGAGAGAGAGAGAGACAGCTATCAGAAAAAACATCAACTTGAAACATTTCTAGTCTGACAACTAGTTGAAAATTAAAGTTTTCTAAGAAACACTATTTGCGTGGATAAGCATGGATATGTATTAAAATTGGTTGCCTTGTTTTGAAGGTTCATGCACCTGACTTGAGTTTTTTAGCATTGTATCTTTACTCATTCATGACCTGCTTTTTGGATTTTCCCCCCTTCTAGGTGTATTTACTCTCTTCTATGTCAGTAACCAGTTCCGGACTTTCCCCTTCTCCATCAAGGACCAGTGCATAATTTTCTACAGTGGTGTTCGAGGAGCTGGAAGTTTTTCACTTGCATTTTTGCTTCCTCTGTCTCTTTTTCCTAGGAAGAAAATGTTTGTTACTGCTACATTAGTTGTTATCTACTTTACTGTATTTATTCAGGTTTGTAATGGAATTCTTTCTAATTCAAAATAAGTAGATTATTTCAGGGCTTTGTATTCAACTAGTATAATACCAAAAAGGGAACACTACATGATTTTCACACTAAATCCCCAAATATATCTAAATCATTTTAACTTTCAATTTCTAAAATATGTCACTTTCTAATCAATAAAATCTAATCAAAAATATTTCTGGATTACAGGTGGATGACCACTACTCTACTGTGTATTACTAAGCATGACTTTACAGTTAGTACTAGGTAGTGCAAGTTATTATCTTTACTGGAGTCCTTTCTTGGAAAATTAATGAAAGACTTTGAAAATATAAAACTACATCAAGTTTTAAATTAAGAATATAATGCTGCTTTTTATTACAGAATTTAAAGATATTAAATAAGGACTGAAGTAAACACTAGAGTGCATTTACAGCTGAAACTCGTACAAACAGTGGAGACAAAAATGGAAAGTTTCAAAAATTAGTCCTTGAAATCTAACAATAACACAAACATGAAGGAGATAACTAAGAATAAGGAGAGATGGAAGCACAGTGAGTTATAGTGGAGGATATAAGGGACTTTGTGCTGGGTTCACTACAGTGGTAATACCTGCTGGGGGTAGTCTACTATAACCTCAATTAAAATAAATTAATTAAAATGAAAAGTCCTTATTTGTTATATATTTGCATTCTATGATAGTAATTTTCACCACTTTTTATTTTATTTCATTTGCTATTTATTGATATAGGGAATCACAATTGGACCTCTGGTCAAGTATCTTGATGTGAAAAAGACCAATAAAAAAGAATCCATCAATGAAGAGCTTCATATACGTGTAAGTTATATATTTTCTATAGTTAATAAATACATTAAAAGTTCTCCATTTATGGAGATAGTTGAGAGCTGTGGTAAGATGGGTGTATGTGTCCCCCAATTATTGCTTCTTTCTTCTGCTCTACCAAGAGTGACTATACTAGTTTCCCAACGCTAATATTTGGAAATACTGAGTCCTGAGGCCATCTAATACCTTAATTTTCCTTGGTATATTAACTAGAATATTCACAGGTTCTTAGGATTAGGATGTAAATATCTGCCTATCACAGCCTGCCCTCTTCCCCTAAAGATTCATGTCATTCTGCATGCAAAACATACTAACTCTATCTATCCCAAAGATTTCAAGTCATTACATCATCAACTCAAAGTCCAAAAATCTTATATAAATCATCATTTCACAAATCCCAAATTTTATCATCTAGATCAGGGATGGATGAGGTTCTGAAAATAATACATTGGTAGAAAAATTTGTCTCCATTCTGAATCTGTGAATATATCACATTTTACTAATTATTTTTGCTTTATTCTAGAAGTTATAATTGTTGGTAGTAGATAGACAGCAAAGTTAATGACTCATGGTATCAAGCATTTCAGAATCATTTAACAATTTAGTCCATTTTGCAAAAAACTTTAGAAATCAGTACAGGTTTCAATGATTACAAATTTAAATTATTTGGAGGCAAAGTTGTAAGTTTTGAAATATTGTGATAACTTCCCTAAATTCCTAGAGGTGATGTGAATAAATTGAAGGTAGTGTAACTGACTTAAATTGTAGAGTAAATAACGGGACAAAATGATAAAAAATGAGGTATACAGATAGACTTTGTTTCCACAATCATAATCAAATATTGATAGAATTGTAATTTTTGAAATTATAAATTGGATGTTGTTATATATTTTCTCTTGCACTGAAATTAAAAGTTACAGTTAATTTATATCCATGTGACTTTAGTAATGAGAAATTGCTTAAATTTTTCTAGAAAAATATCATTAAAATGGCAGGTACTTGTTTTCATTGCATATTTATTACTTAGAAACTTCTCCACATAGAGTTTTTGAATCATGAAATTGAGTGAATTATTGTCATGTTTCAGTTTCATCAACAAGGTGATAGAAAAAGTGATCTACTCTTTTAAAATCTCATTGCTTTTCATTAGCTTTTCCTTTGTGTCCTTTAGAATTGACATTTTATGAGTAATTATTGTCTTTTGATTTTTTTGATTTGACAGCTGATGGACCACTTGAAGGCAGGGATTGAAGATGTGTGTGGACAGTGGAGCCACTACCAAGTGAGAGATAAGTAAGGAGGTTGATGGCTTCACTACCTATGAAGGGTATTTGTAGCATGGGGCACCTTAAGAGATTATATCAGAAAGTGAGCATAATACAAGAAGAAATGTAGAGAAGAGAACCATGTTCCCAGAGGAGAAGAAGCCTAACCATAGGATGTTTGTCTTTATGAGACTGTAAAGGGAGATTTATGACTCATCAGAGATTTTGGGAAGAGATTTCTCTATTGTGGGAGAGACTGCAATGGCAGCAGACCTGGAAGCATTCTTCAATAATAATTTTACAAGAAAGCCAAAATCTCTCCTTTCTACAGTCTCACATTTCAGAACTCATTCTCTACCTGGAGTTAGTCTGCAACCATACTTATAAAATTATGTAACTCCTAATAGAGTCTTATTGAGGATGAAGAACATGAAAGTTTTGGAGTTATACAGTTATTTGAAGGAAGAAGGGGTTAGTACTATTTGAATTAACCAAATTATAGAAGCTTCCTTTCTAAGGCTTATGACTGTCCACCATCCAAAATAATAATCTAGATGCTGGTTATGTTAAGAATGACTGAACCTTAAAAAGACTGTCTGTTGAGGGATGGCTACATCTAAAAAAAAAAATGAAACATGGGGCTTTGGGGCAGCTCTTTTTATGAGGTAAAAAGGAGGATAATGTTAGCTGTCTTCATCATGTTAAAGTAGAATTTAAATTATGTGAATATACAGTACTTAGGTCAGAGGTTTTAAAACTATTGGTCAAATACCTGTAGTTTTCCTAATGAAAAAGTATTTAGCATCCTCCTATTTGGTGAAATATATATCCAGTTTTCCAAACAGTGAGGCAGATACTAAGACCAATTAAACACATACAAATGCACTCAAGATCCTCACAATATAGTTGGTAGGCAGGAGCTAGACTGGGAGTAGGTGGCAGAAAGAGAGAAAGATCCTGAACACATAGTCATGATCAATATGGGAAATTCTATGACTAAGATAAATGCACAGAACTAAAATATAGAAAAGGGAATGAATATGTAAAATAAAAGAGCAATTTTTCAGGTAAGGAAGAAGGAATGCACACCAAACAGCAGCAAATGTATAACACCCAGAGGTAAGAAAGAGCTTAGTATGGTCTGGAGATGGTTAGAGAGAGTGGCATAGTATAATAAGAAACTGGAAACAGAGACATATTTTTATGTTACAAGCCTTAAGGGGCTCTGTAGAGCCATTAATATGGTTTAGTTCTGTTTCCCTTTAAATTTCATACCTAAGGACTTTTACACAGGAGAAGTGGTATGGCCATACTTGGTTGCTGAAAGACAAGCTGCAGCTGTGAGAAGGAGACTGGATTAGCAGATGTGGAGAGGGAGACCTGTGAGGGCATTGCCATACAGATGTAAGAACTTTTTTAAAACAGCCATCATCTTGTACACATGGAATAAGCTGCATGCACTCTCTGTTTCTTATATCTTGTATGATCATAACATTACAGTGTTAGGGCTGTTGTACTCATTTTAAAGAGGAAGAAACCAACACCATGAGTTCGATTAACCTATTCTCAAATGGAAAATTTATTTTAGTTCAGGTCTAATTTAAAATATTTTCTGTCTTTCAATGAACCATTGAGCTATCAGACCATTAAAGTCTGACAGTAGGTCATTGAAGGGCTACTAAAATATTTCTGAGCTCATCCTCCTTCATGACTGGTTATATAGGCATGGGGAGAAGAGGGTAAGGAAATGGAAAATGAGAATGACTCTCAGATTTCCAGATAGGAACTCTAGTAAGAAATAAAGTTCATGGTTTAATATCTAAGCTACAGAAAAATGTTTAGAGTTTAAAGTTAAGTAATAAGTTCTACTTAAGGTATCTCAAATGTATACTCACCTATATTTTAGAATGTAATCTGAAGTTCATGAGGAAGACTATGGCTGGAGAGGAATGTAATACATCTTGCGATTTGTCAGAAATCATTTGGTAGTTAAAGCCATAGGTGTGAGTGAGATATAAGGGATGAGGAAGGAAAGTAGACAGAGGCCAGAACTCTCAGAAGTTTCTTTTCTTATGGGGTACCTAAGGAAGACAAAGGGCAAAGGAGGTGAGAGTAAGTTATTAGGAGGCTCGAAGGGAAGCAGGTGTCAATCAGGATGTAGAAGGCATAGAAGAGATGATCCAATAGCACATCAGGAGATGTTACTTGACAAGTAGGTCAAGGAGAGTAGTAACCACTGACTTTGAACAATACAAGTTCAAAGTGAGCTCAGTGTAAACAGAAGCTGATGACAGTGGGTTGAAGTATAAACAGGACCAATAACCTGTCATGAAAAGGAGGAGAAAACTAGAAGTCTGAGGAATGTTCCATTTGGAGCAAGAGTGAGCCTGACATAGAGATCACGATGTTCAAAGAATCACAGCTTATAAACCCAGGGACTTGAGTGATAAAGAGTCTGACTGTCTCACAGTTTGGAAACCAATCACCAGACAATAAGTCTGAGGCTCAGGGAGTTGTATTCTACTCCAGAAAATAAAGAAAACCAGCGAATTATTCTTTGAATGCAAACTGATTGCAAGTGTTGAAAATCCCAACTCCAAACAAACAGCCGTCTCTGAAGGCACCATATGCCTACGTGCAGCTCAGTCTAATGGGATGCCCAGGGGTTCGCTACAATAGCCTGTGACCATCAGCGCGTAGCCTATTCAGGCTCCATCATTCAGACTGTTGGGACATATATGGGTTCTCCTCCCCTCCCATTAATTGGCAGGATTCAAAATGATCTGCAGCATAATGGGCAAAACTACTGTAACTACTGGGCCATTTAAACTTATTGGGTCTAGCTGAATAGCCCAGTATTACAGTAAATGCAGCTGCCACTGCTATGAGCTATTAGAATGGAGCACTTGTTCAAAAGCTTCAGCCCCCTCATTTCTGCTCCTACAATTGGAGCTAGGCTGGGCTGGGCCTCCCTGCTCCACACTTACGCATACTTTTTGCCCTGATTGCAGCTTGTCCCTTCCTTTTGTTGAGCTGATTTTCAATGTATTCAGGCCAGTAGGTCATACTTTCTTTATTTTAAAAAAATGTGTAAAGTCTATGATTTAAAAAAAAAATCCAAAGCTATGAATTGTCCTGGTATTTTCAGAGTAAAGTTAAGGAGGAGTTTGTTTTAAGAAAAATACATGCTTACATAATATATACAGAGATTAACGATTTCCAAAATGTTGGTTTTCATTTTTAGGTTCAAGAAGTTTGATCATAGATATTTACGGAAAATCCTCATTCGAAGGAACCTACCAAAATCAAGCATTGTTTCTTTGTACAAAAAGTTGGAAATGAAACAGGCTATTGAGATGGTAGAGACGGGGATACTAAGTTCTACAGCCTTTTCCATACCCCAAGAGTAAGTCCTATCTGCTAGTTGATCTAGGCTTTTTATGTCAGAATTCCTAGAACCACTCATTTCATTTAAATTACTAAGATTATAGAGGCAGAAACATGAGCAGAAATTGTGGAAAGAGATGAAGTTTGCATTTTGATAGCTTGTCCCATACTAAATCTGTTTCACCTAATTTTTAAAAATTTCTACCAAAAAAATGCTAATGTATCATCACATGATATCTTAGTTAGGGCAAGTCAAATTATGGATTATGGAATATTTTACAAGCCTTTTTCTGCTTCTTCCTGATTAGAAATTTATGTCTTTTCATTCCTGCACATTTCATTCTACTATCCCTACTTTTCCCTTTCCCTTACACGTCACCCTTTCTACTTATAATGCGTGTTTTGGTTTGGACATAGGTGGAGTAGCAAGAGACTGAGATGGTTGTGAGCCATTTAAAGAGAAAGCAAAGTTTTTAATTGTGTCTAATGCAAAGACCTGTATGAGATTGTGAGATTTGCTTAGGGTAGGGGGCATTTCCTGTGAAACAAAAGACCATAAGGAGTTGAGGTGGAGGCAAAGAAGGGGGGTACTTCTGTAGCATCTGGATTAGTTATCCCACGATCTGGATAGATATTTTTTTAAAAGTAGTTTTAAATCTGACATTTAGTAAAAGCTCCTTCAATGCCGTAATAATGAAGTCACCCCAATTTTCTTCCAAGGATTAGTTTACAAATTGGGAGGATAGTCACAATGTATAATTAGAACAAAGAACACCAGCACCTCCATCCTCCCTCTTCAGCAGGTAATGATGACACTTGATCATAGGCTTTAATTATGTCCTCGTGTTTGAAAAGCAAATTGGGAGAAGAGCTAAGAATAGCTAGCCTGGATGTTATTTTTCATCTCTTACTTGCTAATGAATCAGAAACACCATCCCCTTTCTTACATGGTCTGGGAAAAATCTAAACTGACATCCCTTAGGGCTTTTGGGTATAAACAGAAAGATCTCTGCCTTCTTTTGCAGTAAGATTGTTTTCGTGCTTGGTTTGTTTGTGTCGGTGCTGCCCATTATATGACTTTAAGGACGCTTCTGATATTAAAAGGGAATAGGCCAACCAATATTTATTGGTCTTACATCCTGAGATTTATCAGAGTCTGAGGCAAAAGGAAAAATCAGTAATACTAATTCTCCTGTCTTTATTTAAATCTGTGACATTTTATTCATTGTGTGTGTGTTTTTGTTTTTGTTTTGTTTTGTTTTGTTTGCATTGACCTTTGTTTTTTAAAACATTGCATTCCATTCTTAGTTGAGTACTGATGTTTTGAGCACCCTCCTACATTTCATGCTGGAGATAAATGCCTCACCTTACCCCCAATCTGTTCCTTGGCCACCCATCACGTGTCTAGCCAGTGGAAGCGCACATCAGCACTGCTCCCACAGTGTTCATACCCGAGTAGGGTAGTGACTTTAAATTTTAAAAAGGTCACACAAATAGGTGTAAAGTCTAGGGAGTTTTGTGAGGAGGTGAACATTGTCTAGCCCTCAGGTAAGTCACCTGCTCCCTGGAGGATGACAGGGGTTGAGGCATAGCTCTGCAGGAGACTACACAGATTCAGGCACCTACACCATTAGGAGCTTCTTCAATGATGTGCTTACAATGATGTGAGCACCTGGTCTGAGAATTTAGGAGTGCTTATCACAGATGAAAATCAGTCTATTTTGTGCTAAAACATGGTTTGAATCACTGAATTACATTGCATTAGTCATAAGTGATTAACTCAGTTTCTGACCTGAAGACAATATTTAAGCCAACTTTATTGGAGGGGGTTCCTTCCATTGAATTAATTATTTTTTGGACATTGACTCAAGATTGAGTGAAACAATTTTTTTTCTTCCTGTAGCTCAAATGCAGGAGAGATTTTTAATTGGATATTTAATTCAAATTTAGTATTTAAATTGCATGCATTTGATCTCATCAGTAATCTGTAGGACTTCAAGCAAAAAGGAATTCCTCTCCTAAGATCAAAGCAGCTAATTTCTTAAAAAACAAACTGTCATACAATAATAGGAAAAAGAAGTGTGTACTTAGCTCGCTTTTTATTATTATGTATACGGCAACAACAAAATGCACATATATTTTCTTCTTTAGAAGTTTAACTAATTGTTCTATAAGAGGTTTAGATTTCTAAACTCTGTGACCTTCAAAATACCATCATAAGGCAGATGAGGATGATTCTATAGAATTCTGTTACTTTTACATAAATTATTTTATTTGAACCCCCAAACAACCTTATGGAATAGGTAGAATATATGCTTTGAGTATTATCTTAAATATGAGATATCTTATTGCCAATGAGTTGTAAAATCTTTGAAATATCAAAGGACAGAGACTCAAACTGATTAAAAGTGTCACTGTTTTAACAAATATTTATTTATTTTTAAAGGAATATTTAAATATTTATACATTTATAGCTATACCAAGCTATAAGTTCAACATCAATATATTATTTTTAAAACTCCCCAAAGTTTTAACATGCTATCTATAAAAAGACATACAATACTTTATTATAGTTTAATAAATTATAATTGATCAACTAAGGCCACAGTTACACATTCTTATACCAGAGATTCTGGCATGAACTTGATGCTGTCATTCCTCTCTCATAGATGTTGTAGAGACCTAGATGCTCTTCTCTGTCACTCTTCCTTCATTCTGTACATTGTTTATCTTGGTGACCTTTTTTTAGAAAGACACAAGACAACCTAAGAGCTGTGAGCACTGTTTATTCAGTGGACAGTCTTGCAATCATTTAGCATGCATTTCCCATGGATTTCTTGTTCAAAGCTGTTAAAAGAGACTGGATTCTGCTAATATTCCTTCTTTTAGGATTTCACATAATTGTGTGAATATAACATTTACTAGATTTCATGTCTGTATTGTTGTGTTTAGAATTGAAGCTATTTTTTGTATAATATCATCTGAATTTTAAAAGGTCAAGAGAAATGTACATCTTTTATTGAAATATATTTAGTTTCAATTTTCTTCAGTTTGGTTTTAATAGCTATGAAATAATCACAGAACTTTAATTAAAGGTGACAGAGATTTTCCTTTATGGACTATTATTGGCTGACTCAGTGATGAGAGTTTTTCACTTTATAAATTTCCTTTTCGACACAGAGATCATTAATATTCCCTTTTTCTGAGGCTTGCATCTTCCCTGTGCTCACGATATGATATTTCAGGGATGATCTTGCTAATTAAATGGAATGTAGAAAACTATGGGTAGCACCTTACTAAAGTTAATAATTCCTCTGTGTAAGGTAAAATAAGATGGTAGCTACAACTTCTCAGTGTGGATTGGTGAAGGACAATGCTTTGGGGATATCTATATTACACATCCAGATAGCAGCCTTAATGCTCCTTAAATCTGTTCCATACCAAAGTGGTCAGGGGGGTCCAAGATAGGTCTGCTGTTATCTCAAGTTTAGCTTCACCATCTCATTTGCCAATTGGTGATTTTTCCTATTTAAACCCATAAACACAAAATGATGACAATTTGATTAGCTGTTGTTAATACTTAGCCATAGAGTACATTCATCACAATAAAGGAATGTGTTCAGATTGTGGCAATGTGTGGGTGTATCTAAGTCAGAATAAATTTTATTTGAAGGCCATTTAAACAGTTAAGCTGAAATGCTCTGATAATAATGTTTAGATCACCAAGGGTGGAAATTAAATGCCAAAGGTATTGACATTTACAGTTCTGAGATATGGAGACTTTGACTTCAGTGATTTTGTTGAAAAGGCTTTGGTCAATTTTACAGATAGCATTGCTAAATAAATCCCAACATGCTGCGTTATCTAGTATCCAAGTCCTTAAAAAACCTTTTACTGCTTTTGGATTAATTATAAAATGCCCTTGGTTCATTATTTATGGGTCTAGTGTTGATATTACTATTGCTAAATAATAGCAATAATATATTACTATTATGTTGGAGGAAACAATTCTTAAAGAGCAGCCTGTACTGAAACTAATAATGACTCATTTCTGTGATCAATGATCATAATATCTGCAAGCAGAATTTAATACATATGTGTCTTTAAGCATTCAGTAAAGCTGCATCTGAGGAAAAACTCTCAAGGTTGGTCAGGGTTTGTACCAAGATGTTAAGGGAGGTGATAATATTAAAAGATGAGCTAAATTTTCTTTAGTTCTCTCTCTTTTTGTTCTTTATGCTTGATAGGAAGCATGCTATTCATATAATAAAAGGTCCTTAGAAATTACTACCATTGGATGGAAATGATTGAAACCAAGTATGTTTATCATGTGAGAATTCTACACATAACAATGTCATGACTTTGAAACTCTCTGAAAACAATTGAGCATTGACTGCTAACCTGGGAATGACTTGGCTGTTGAAGCCTTTCTTTGGGGTGGGGACTCATGGTGAAGAAAGTTGTGGGTAGCTGGTCATGCAGAGGCAGTGGGCAGCCAGCTGTTTCTAGAATCTCACAGAGTGCCCAGTGTCTCAGAGTTTGGCTGTTTTTGTAGAAGTGGTTTAATATAGCTGTAGTTTCTTACAATTATTCTTTCACTAAATATAAAATTCCGAAAGGAACAACTCCAAGATAAATGCATTCATAAATGTATTTCACAAATTCCAATAATCTCTTAGCTCAATGCTACTCAAAATGTGGTGCAGGTAGTGCTGTTCCTGAGCGGTATGTCTCCTGTCTATAATAAGGACAGACAGACCCAAGAATGAGCTGACTGAGACATTTTACTTTTCTTGAATATAAGAGTAAAGCATTTTGTGGTATATTAAAAAAATAATTTTCTAATAATAGATTTCATTGTATTTTACAAATGCACCGGTCCCTAACAGACACAGAGAGAAAATAATTACTTTTCCACTCCCTCAAATCCTACATTTAAGAAAAGAGAATAATTCCCATACAAAGACTATAGACCAAGAAAAACAAAATTTCCGGATTCTAGGTTGACACATACGCTGACATGCCAGGTGAATGGAAAGGTTATGAGAAAACAGTGTACTGGAATGAAGAGCTTCCATCAGTGTATTGATACTTTGGTGCTATCTTTACCAAGATGGAGGAATAATGCTTGGTTTTCCTCCAACATGTCTGCAGGGCCCAAAGGATACAAAGAATCAAAAGGCTATCCCCTGAAGATGTGGAGTCCATGAGGAACATTCTGACTCACAGCATGTACCAAGTCCGACAAAGGGTGTGTATAAACCTAAGCTCATCCCACTAGCTGTCCTTGGAATGAGACTCCAGCAAACTGTTCTTGTTCCTATTATCCTCTCGAACAAAGTCCTCTTGCAGAACAACTTCTCTGTTTAGATAGGGAAACTGAAATTTCAACCTTTATTTCCGCTGCAAATTAGAAGCTGTGCTATAAACAGAAATGCAAATTCAGTTTCTGGCCCTAGGGGTCAGGCTGCCCTAGTCTGGAAACTTGGTAGTTTCCAGAACCAGCAGGTTTCCCTCTCCGTCCAGGGAGGTGGGGGCTCAGCCACCCAACCTCAGAAGAAAGATAGCACAAGCAGTCAGGAAATTGTCTCAGGCTGATTAACTGTAACAGATTTCAAAATGGAAATGGCGCAGGTTAGAAAATTGAAACTGCGTTACTGAAAGTCTAAATAAAGGGATCCTATTAGGCATATTATTTTTCAATTTTGGAAAAAGGTACAGAATCTACATTAGCATTTGCAAACTGATCCAAAGTACGTGATAAGATTTTTTTGCAGGTGGTATGTGACCTCTCCTGAAACCTTAGCTTAATCAGATATTTAAAATCATGCTCTAATTAAGAGCTTTTTTCAAGTTTGAGGATCCAGTTGTCCATCCCACTTCTTGAAGAAGACTAAAGTTGACATCACTTGACTTCGATGGTATTACAAAAAATTATTAGGTAAAATCACCCAGTCAGAGCTCCTCATTTTCAGGTAGAAGATCGTGATATTGAGGGAATCCTTGATTTATGCATCATCGAGTTACCCAAGGTCACAAAACCAATTCCTCTTAAGAATCCCGGATTCTTAAGGCTCTTTCTATGATTCCAGACTCACATGATCCACAGAAAGTGAATGTTTTTGCTCTCCTGTTTCAGAAAAGTCAGTAACTAACGGGCAAATGTCCATGAAAAGCTCTACACCTGCTGAAGGAGTTGAGGCCAGCATCAATCACAGCATTCTTAGAGGAAATGTAACAGTTTTCAAATCAGTCCAACTGAAACTGTTTCAGTAAGACTATCACCTGCTAGCTTAGATAAATAGCTAAGAGCTTCCTGGTCTGAAGAATGTAAGAGAGTTTAGTGAGAACCCACATGGTGTCTGGTATTCAGTCTTTTACTCAGAAAACTACAAATCTACTTAAGTGGATGTATAGAATAAAGAATAAAGTAAAAGCCAATGAAGCTAACGAGGACACCATTGTCAAACCCTCTTTTTGTTTTGACAGGAAACTACCTACTCAAGCAAAAGGAGGGTCTATTATATATATCTATATATTATGTAATAACATATAACATATGCCATGGCACAATGCATGAGGGCATTTGCTTTATTGCTGTTGAACTGAATATGCTTACTAAAGCTTTCCTTAGTCAGGAGATTGGTGCCTACAATCCTAATCCCATTGAACTACAGACTCATGGGAAAGTGGGCATTCCCTGTTGAACCTTGAATAAGCAAGAAGCAATAGATATTCCAGTTAAGTGCTTTGCAAATAGGTGTCTGAACACCAGTCATGCTGTATTGCAAAGACAGGTTGTCACTGAGCTAGGATAAGGACAAGGAAGAATTTTTTCAGAAATCTAAACTGTTTCAATTTGAAGGACTCTTCTTTATCCAATATTATCACCTTACCACTGTTTTGATTTTTGTTTTGGGGACTTTTTTGGGTATGTTACTTATTTTTTTATTGTAACATGTACATTTTCCATGATTTAATATTAGTGAAATTGGGATTCCTTTTTTAGTCAAAGCTCTCTTTCCTTCTTTTGATAATGGTGATAGTAATTGCTTGATATTTTTATGTAACCTTAATTGACAAAATTAAAGAACAGTGACTTGATGGAAATTTTCAAAGTACTTTTGACATTTTCCTGATCCATTAAATTCAAACACTTAGTAACTGCAGGCATAGAGTAAAATACATGATCTAAGAAAGAAGATGGGAAGCCAGAACCCATGGGTTCCTTGAGAGAGCCATGTGGGAACACAAGGGCAGCACAGGTGGAAAGGATCAGGTTCCCACCACACATCTGTCCAGGTAGAAGTGGTCTCGGTCACAGGTCCTTCTCTCGAGGTGACAGTTCACTGTTCCGTGACTGAACATATTCCCAAAATATGTCTGTGGTGCCCTTTCACCCTAGTAGTCTTGATTCGTCCATGGCCTCCCAAAGCTGAAATTTGTGCTGGTTATGTCCTTGAATGTTGACATTCCATTCTTTCTGTAGACCCTGTCCTACAACAAATACAACCTCAAACCCCAAACAAGTGAGAAGCAGGCTAAAGAGATTCTGATCCGCCGCCAAAATACCTTACGGGAGAGCATGAGGAAAGGCCACAGCCTGCCCTGGGGAACGCCGGTAAGGGGAAGACTGCTGAGATGCGTGAAAACAGTACCCATCCCTGTACAGGATGCCTCATGTGATTGCCTTTGATATTTAAGCAAAAGTAAGAGGATGAAAAAGAAGATGAATACAAAAGTAAGAGGGTGAAACACAACAACATAGTCTCTTCCTCTGAGTCCAAGGCCTTAAAAACCCCAGGCATCTCTCTAAGGTTCATGGTCAAAAATTTTCCTCCATATTGGGTCTCTGACTCGGTCATACTTAGTGGACTCAGTCTAGACCAGATTTTATGGTGACCAAGAACTGAATGTTCCAGGGGAACCTCTGTAAACCAGGGTTGCTGGCTTTAGGAAGTTGATTTTTCTACTGGAAGGGAGAAGAGGAAACTGTTCTTGTGAAGATTCGTCACCTCATCTTCAGGTCACCCACTGTTCACCAGAAGAGTGTTTTGTTTTCTTCTCATTTTTTTTTTTAATTAAGACTGAATCAAACTAGTCTTATTTGGAATTCTGGATGGAGGTTTGATGTAAAATAAACTCTATACTAATCTCAGTGGGACTGTGGGAGCAACTTTGAGAGGTTCATTACAGTCTAGCTTATCCTCAGAGGGAAAAGAGATAGATAATAGAAGTAGGAATTGTTCTGCCTTTTTGAAACAAAAGTAACTGAAAGCTGGGAATCTAAACAAGAGATGTCAGTGTAATCCTTTGCTTTACTTACCTCATGAAGTTCTGAGTTGCAGGAGCTCACTCTGCTTTGATTTCTACTTGTTATTCACAGGCTGGGCCCAAAAACATTCGCTACCTGTCCTTCCCCTATAGCCAGCCTCAGTTAACAAGAAGAGGTGTGAGGACCACTGAATTCACAGGTAAGTTGAATGCTTGGCTGTCCTTTTTCTGTGACTGGAAATCAGATATTTTCCATATAACTTAATAGTCACAGTGCTACCACACCCAGAAAATAGCCTACAAATAGGAGCGTGCTACTTTGGGGGAGCAGGCACATCCAGAATTATTTTTAATGACTTAAAAAATACTCAATCATAAATGTTTCAGTTTATTTGGCTAACTTTATAGTAACAAATATTTAAGACACCTTCAGTTTTTTAATGAATATAAAAATAAATTAAAAGTATGTTGGATGGTTTATAATTGATTTTTAAATAGATGACCAATTATAGCCTTACTATACTTACTGGAAGCAAAATTTTCTAGGAAAAACTACTTATATTTAAATTTACTCGCAAACCAACAATCAGTGAGAAAAGGTTACTTCTGAACATTTTTAGCATTGCGGACTATTATCAGGCTTTTGAGCACTCTATAGTTTTATAAAATTTTTGTAACATTTAATCTATATACATATTGCTGATATTTAGTGAGGTTGAAGAATGTTTCATATATTTAGAAGCAACTATATTTCTTTTCGGAATTTCTGTTTCTGCTTTTATGTATATTTTTCTCTTTCCCTCTGTTTCTCTGTATCTGTCTCTTTCAATTTTCTAAACTCTTGACATACCACTCCTGACCCACATGTATATTAAAATGAATGTGACAGTCTAGTGAAGAGAGATGCTCAATTGGACAGAATTTTTCAAACTCCAGTTCCATCTGTGAGATGCTGAAAATACTTAACCTCTTGAAGCCTCAGCCTATTTGCTTCTGAATGAAGATCATAATTATCTTCATCTCCAGGGTTGTTATGAGGCTGAGATGGCAGAGTAGATGCAAGGTGATTAGTACTATGACAGGTACACGGTAAGTTCTTAGTAAATTATGCTACCACCATTGCCAGCACCATTCACTTTCCACAGTGTATCACCTCTTATTCCTTTGAAAGGAAAGCATCCAATCAGGCCTTGTTTTGCCACACAGGGCTTCCCACTGTGGCTCTCTCACGTCTCTTTCTCCAAGATTGGCTCTTCAAGGTCAAAAGGATGAAACTCAGTTTTGATGTTTTATGTAACCACTGTCTAAGAAACAAACCATGATTAAAAAAACAAAAACAAAAAACAACTATTTCCATATCATGGTGCCATGTGACCTTCAGTGGTTTAGTATTAATCTTATAGCACAAAGCATCTTTGTGTTTGCTGGCTTAATACTTGCTACCAACTGATCTGATTTTAAAAAAAGAATCTAAAACGAAACCCTCATTCATTTACCTGGAGGAGAGTAACTTGATACAGAAGTTTCTATGTGCTTCTAGTTATTTATAACAATGCACATATGGTTTTTATTATCTTCCTTTCTTGAAGTAATTCGTTGAAAATAGAAAATTAAGCAAATAAGAAAGTTGACTATAAGAACTGGAACCAGAGGAATAATTTTTCTTTACACGAAATTCTTACTGTCTGGATAGAAAGTCCTAACTCTCTAATCTCTAGTTTTCTTCTTTCCTCCCATTATCATATTTTCCTAGGTAATGACAACAGCGATGCAGAACTCTTGCCTATTATGTTCAGCCCTAACCGTCAAACAGGGTCACCTTATGTTGGAAGACTGGAACAAGACATGATCCCAATGAAAAGCATCCACAGAGGACGGAAGTCATCCAACTTCAGTCACCAGAGAAATCCAAGCTATGAAGAGCACGTTGGAGACAGAAGAATAGTGATAAAGCCCAAGCCACTCTTTCATGCAGTGAATGAAGAGTATGAATCTGGAGAGGAGAGTGAAGAAGAGGCTGCCACAGCAGGATCCAGATGGTCAATTGAGCAAAAACACAGCAGGGAGCATCACAAATCCCACAGTCCTTTGCTCCAAAGAAAATAGTCTTGTGGTTCACAAGAATTCTCTATTTTTCAGTAGTCTATCTTCCAGATATGATGAAAGAATTTTCAGAGTCCTAAGGAGAGCTATCAATTTTACTTTTTTGGAAATTGTTAGACATATATAGAAGCAAGGAGATTTTTCAGAGGTTTGGGAGCAGACTTACAGGCTCTGCAACATTCTTAGCTGGTGTACTTTGCAAATGAACTCCCTGTGAATGACAGATATTAATCATCCCAGGAACTATTCATTAAAAATTCCTAAGATTGTGTGACCCATGTAATGTATTAAGATACAAGTATAACTGGTCAGTAATCTACATTGACTACATTACATGCAATTTTTAGACAAGTTAGAATAAGGGAGGGTCTTAGAACTTGCAAGCACAACCCCTGTTTACAAATAAGAACACTTGTCCAAGATCATGTCGTGAGTTGCTGGCTTCAGAGCTGATTGTCCTCTCCCAAGTGAAAATCATTTGATTTTGATTTTGTAATCACTATACAATGTATTTCTGAGAGAGGTGAAATTTCTCATAACACTGCTATGTTTAATCTGCAGCAAAAAGAGAAGTTAAACAAACTATTGGATTAATTTGTGAACAATGAACTTGAACTCTCCTTTATAATTGGAATATTTATTTTAAAAACAAATATTAGAAATAAAACAGCCATAAACAGCTAGCAATAATGCAAACAATAGGTTTTTATTAGATTGTGCTAGCAAGATCTGTTATTTTACTGTCAGCTTTGAAACTGCTTTTCAATTTAACTTTTTATTCCAATAATCCTCAAACATGATCTTGTCCTCAAGCATTTTGCTAGATGATTACCATCCCACCTTCCTTTCCCTTTCTCCTCTTTCTTTTAGCCACTCAAAATGAGCAAATGTCTATTAAGTGCTGCTTAATATGCTTAACCTATACTGACCAACTAGCCAAACTACTCTTATTCCCTGCTATATCTCACTAGCCCCACTTGATTTAAGTCTACTCTTAATTAAAGGTCATGTTCTAATGCCCCTGATTCCCTAGAGTTGTCTCAATCCCCTTAAATAGAAGTGATCAACGTATTGCATTCCTTTCTTGGGTGACCCATACCACTTTGGACTTGCCAGGAAACTTGACTGGGAATATTGCACTTGCATTTGTATGCATACATCTAAGAGAGGAGCGTTCATTAAATTTTATCTATCATTTGTGACTTTTAATCTCAAGTATACCTTTTTTTTTTTTTTTACTTTTTTACTTTGATCATCATTTTCTCTAAGGAATAATGACATCCTATACATGGTAGCTTATCAATAAATGTTGAAGTGATGATAACATTTTAGAACTAGAAATACTTTGGAAAAGTTTTTTGTCATCTTATTTTCCAGATGGCAAAAATGAGGTCTTGAGAAACTATCTGGTGCCAGTTCAGTATCTGCTTTTCCTAAAGGAAGAGGACTTGTCCAGTACTATGACTTGCAGGTGTCAGTGATTAAGGACACATGCCTTTCCCCTGGATTTGTGTTTAGTAAATAGTATTCACTTGAGTTTCTGCTGCACTGATAGAGATGACTATTGAAGGAGCCCACTTGTCTTTCTTTTTCTGAATCTGAAATGTAAGACTATTCCTACATTGTCTAAATATTTTGATTTTGATAAAAATTATATACTACCAATCAGTAGTAATCAGACTAAGGAGCTAGAAATGATTCTAAAACTCAGGAATCTCTGGGGTCCTTTTTTGTTTAAATAAACAGCAGTCAAAGCAACAGGAAAACATTTCCTGACCCATGCGAGGGAGACAGTGAGTCATGTTTCTTGAACTGCAGCTAGTGATACTGAGACAGAAGTTATCCAAAATCACATTTCCACAGACATGTGAAAACTCAGTGTTTGAGCAACGAGTGTCTACAGCCTTCACTGGTAGGTGGCTGGTAAGACTGAAGAGGTAGTACAATATTTGTAACTCTTATTTTTCTCTGAGATGCTGGAATCATCTAGAAGAGGGCTGGTGGTTTTTAGTGACTAGGTTGGAACTCTCCCCTTTAACTGGTAGAAGTCATATAAAGTTCTTTTCTCAGAGGCCATTTGTTCATATGGGAATTGTCTGCTCAGACTTTCCAAGTCTGGGAAATAAATGACCCTATAGATTTTGTCTGAGAACCCGTTTGAGGACCCAAGTTGTTCTGGTAACTCTGGAAGTTTCCTCTTGAGTATAAAGGAAGATTCATTTCTTGTTCCAGGGAAAGGGTGCTCCACTGATCTGCTGAACAACTAGGGTAATGTCTCTGCTAGTGGCAGAATTTGCCCTTGTATTTTCAACTTCAAACTGTTTGTAACACAGCTCCCAATATCTTAGTTTCCCTTAATAATCTTTTGTTTTAAATTTTCTCAGACTTTTTCTTATTACGGTCCTGCATGGTACTTTGCATTCCAGTGAACTCTAAAGTTGAGTGACTTAGTTTCCTCTTATATGTCCAATGCAGTGGCTTCCCACTAGAGAGATTTTCCACACATTTTTTGATATGTGGGATAAAGTAAACATTCTTATTCATCCTCTGCAACCTTAACAGGGATGCCATGAGCACCTGTCCTGTCTTAAATTAATCTACAAGCAAAACATAGGCTTTAGAGTGGAATCTTCCAGGACAATATGTAGATGAGATCTTAAATACTTTATTATGCTTCCCAATGTATTTTCTCTCTCAAGAAGGTAATATAGAACTATGCTTCCCCTCTTGGAAAAAGCTAAAGGATCGTGAAAACCAGGACTAGAATTGCCACCTGAGGGTGGTGAGAGAATTACCATTCCTGTATAAGATGTAATTACTATGGCAGGGATGTGTGCAGAACTCAGGTCTTCTGCCTACAAAATTGTTTTCAGGCTGCACAGAAGCCCTCCACACCTGTCCACATGTCTACCCTTCAGATCGTAAATCATTTTTGTTAGCTAGGATCTCAGGCTCTAAAATCAAATCACTTATACTGACTGTGGAAACTTGGGCAACTTAATTATGCTCCCCATGCTGAGATTTACCTAATGATAAAATAAGACAATAGTTTTTCTACCTCATAGAATAATTGTGGGGTGTATATGTGAGACTATATGTAAAATTCTCAGTTTAGTACTTGTTTTATAGAGCTTGATTTAAGCAAAAATATATATATATATATCATGAGATATCTATACACTGATTTGTTTATGTGAAGTAGAAATAACAGACTTCTGAAACTTTTCTGGGAGGCATTTTGACTGATATAATAGAGGGTACCTGGGGGCACTGAGAAGTGGAGGTGACAGAAGTAGAGAACATTTAGAAACATGATCATAACTCTATCTCATCATGTCTCTATTGATCAGTGGCAAAACCAGAGGGAAGATCTGATATAGATTCTGAGTTTTCAAAGCTTGTTTATATTTGCCATTGCTTTCAAATGACTGCCTTTTCCTACTCTGGGGGCAGTTGTCCTGGAGTACTATTTTAATCTTGGCTTATTCTCAAAGGTCAGTGAATTTAGAAATGCTGCCTCTGTACTCAAAGCAGTCCTCCAGTGCCAAAGGGGAAACTTTTTTTCTGGGGAAACAGTCAAGGGGGTGAAATTCCTTAACTTGTATATTCTTTCCAATAAGAGCTCTTTCCACCATAAAAATGTTTCTTTTATGAATATTAACCAGAGAGATAAGCATCTATGACTTTTCAGCATGAAAAAAATAGTTTGTAGTATGTTTCATAGCTTTGAAAATTAGGGAAAATAATTTGTTTTTATAAATAAAGTCAGTGAATGTGCTGGTAGTGCTGGTTTTTGCAAGTGTATTTATCAATAAATAAAACAGGTGATTTATTATAGTTTTTATTTTTTTTCCCTGATAAATCTCTGTCAAGTAGCTTATTTCTAAGTCCTCCTGAGAAAACCCAGCAGTACAGACAGAAGGCTCCCATTAGGACATTGGGCACTGTTAATTGCTAATTGGACCATAAACCAAAGGGCATAAAAGGGATGCCTGCATCAGTGCTACTCACTCCTGTAATTAGCAGGTGATGTGCTCTCTCAGCTGTGCACAATATTTGATTTAATAAATTCTTTTTCTTTCTGAACCTAGGGAACTTCTAAGCCAGGGACAATGAGATTAATATGACAGGTTAGACACCACAATCTCCATTACCCAGTCTCTTCATGTTAGGGTTTATTCAACAGAATACTGGACCCAGATTGTGAATTCATCATGATGGGCAGGCTATTTCCAGGCACAGTAATAGAAGTCTTAAATCATAAAATCGAGATATTTACTCTATGTTATAGGAAATTAGAGTTAACAGATTAGTAAAAGTCAAAAATTTTAACTCAGTCTAAGTCCAGCTTTACTCAAAATACCTGAACTAGATAGATGGCAGTATCACCCCACTCTGAGTGAAACCACAAGGTATGAGAGAGATTAAGTATCAGATTCAAGGTCTCCCTATTTCAAACGAAGACCTTGGAAACCTGGTTTATCTGGTTCATAAGCACCAACCTTAAATTTCTCCTTGAGAAGAACTGGAAATCAGTAAGCGACATAGATCCACACACCTTTCTTACTTCAGAAAAAGGGAAGAAACAAATTTCATCTGACAAATACAACTTTGTGTTAAATGGACAAATCAATACAATGAAAGTTTAATTTTGAGGATGTTTTTGCAAACCTAACGGATGATTTCAAATTAGGTGATGAGTAGGACTAAGCATTTCTGTCCTTAAGATTGTTTTTTAAGGCAAATAAAATATGTCTGATTTTAAGTTGAACTTCTTTTGAATGTCAGTCATACACAGTTACCAAAGAATTTTGGTTTTGATTTCCAAAAGTGATTCCCAGCCAGTAATCTCCACGGTCCTGAGCAGCTCTGGAACCCTGCATGATGCTACTTACTCATGAGGGGAAATATAAGCCAACAACTCACTGAAAGGGTGGCAGTATGTGAGAGCATTTATGCACATTTAAAGAAGAATGTATATTCCTGTAAGCTCTGTCACGTTTATTGAAAATATGCTACCTGCTTGACTTTTTAGTAAAAATTTTACATAAATATGTTAATGTCATTCCCATAACAACCTTATAAAGTCATGTATATAACTATTATCCCCATTTTAAAAATGAAGAAATTGAGTGTCAGAAACATTATTCCCAACTATACAGCAGCTCCAAACATTCAAGATAAACAAATACCAGTGAATTTACATTTCCAGCTGTCTGATTCCAAAACAGCTTACACTCTCCACTAAGCTGTCCTAACACCAAAATAGCTGCTATGAAGAAAACAATGAATAGCCTAACTAATAAATATGCCTAAACACATTTGAACTACAGGTCCCCTTTCTGTTTCACTTGATGTAAAATGCTAGCTAAAGCTAAGAGTGGCTGTGACCAAATCCTTGATATTTTTAAGTCAAGTGTTTAATTAAAGAATGTGAATTATCCTTCAATTTTTAAAGTTTCATCATCTTTATTCCCATTAGAATTTATTTTTGATGCTAGAGATTCTAGAACATGAGTCAGTTAGAAACTTAAAATAAAGGGACACCTCACATCATGGGCCTGGACCAGTTTAAAAGAAAGGAAGACCCCACAGTGTTTTATTTATTTTGTTTCCTTACAGGAATTTTTCTGGGTAACTGAGAGAGAGTGAAACTCAGCCTCTGGGTTTCGCTGGTGTACTATTTCACCAGTGAAGACTGCCCTTGTTTTGAGCTTGTGCTTGTCCTGGATCTGGTTCAAGAGGCAACTCTATTATCTAAATAAGCCATCTTAAAGGGATTGTCAGTATGGGGAAATGTCCCCAATGTTCTAAAAGAGCTTATTAAAAGAAATCAGAAAGAGGAAAGGTGGATAGCTATTTTGTCCTCCAAAAAGGGGATATTCTTCAAACAAGATAGAGGGACAGGGACTCACCGGAGGAACGCCCACAGGGAAGTCACACAGAGCAGGGCAGGTCAAGCCAGCAGTCTGAAGAGCATATGGGGTTCAGCAAACAATGGCTGCTGTACTCCACCCACACCCCTGCAGCTGAAATTCAGGTTCTGAATTTAGACAACACAGCTAGAATTTCTGCAGTTTTACTCCACAACACAATGAGTTTCAGGCAGTGCTCTGCTCAAAATATCTGGACAAATAGAAGAATGAAAATCATGATCTGAAAAGTAAGGCACCATTTATGGTGAACTGGGATAAAAAAATCATATTCTAAGCAGAATGAGCAGAAAAGAGACTATTTGGGGAGTAGCTCACAAGGGGATTAGTACTGTCATAATAACTTGAGGAGATACAGTTTGTCAGAAGAAAAAAGGTATAAACTCACAGCATGAGACACTTTTTTGGGGTTTAGAGCAAACTCAAGAGAACTTCATACATAACTTTACATCTGAAAAATCATTTACAAGGCTTGGTGTATTACACAACATTCTCTTCTAGACTATAAACTCTTTAGACACAAAGAAAGTCCTGGGGGAATGTTGCTATATTTAAATCAAGTGTCAAACCCTGGGTTAGCTCCATCACCCCTCTCCCCAACGCCCAGTCCAGAGTATTACCACCCATTTGGGTATGACCCTACAGCTTCCTCCCTCAATAGAGTAACACAGAAGAATTCATTCAGATTCAGAAGTTTTGGGTTAGAGCACTAGGCTCCATCACTTTGTACGTTAGTGATGATGACTAAGTTCTTTAACCACTCCAATTCCATACCACTAAACTGTGGGTAATGATATTTGCTCCACATTAACATACAATAATGATGTGAATGAGGTTAAAAGCTTAGTCATCTCTGAAGTATAGAACCCAACATTAGTCCTAAACAAGCAGAACATTTTTGTGGCTATGAAAGAACTTCAGGAGGAAATACTACAGTGGTTAAATGCTGGAGTGTGAGAATAAAACAAACCTACATTTGAATCCTGTTCTGTGGCTTTGTAAAACCTTACATAAATATCTTGTTTACCCCCTCCAAGCTGCTAGCACAGTGTTTGCTTCTAGTTAATACACAATAAATTTAGCTACTACTATATTAGTGCCAATATTGGTATAGTTTTCAGGTTTCAGGTTGTGAGCTCTAATGTTAGACTGCTTAGACACAGTGAAAGGGTAAATTATTTTTAAAAAAGAAAAAAAATCTTGTCTTTAAAAACAAAATTTAACTCATTCATGAATGAAAGAACCAATACAATGCTACAAAGAATTAAAAATACCATGCATTTCCAGGCAGTCAGCAATGCTATAATGAATTTACGGAAATGTGCAAAACTAGCTTTTTTCACAATGAGAAATCAGTAGTCTTTCCACCTAAAGGGAATTTATTTGCATGTCTACGGGAACAAATTATTTGCAAATGCCATTTTTTTTTTACAATTTATGAATCTGTAACTTTCTGAAAAACATCAAAATAATTCCAAGAGTGAAAAGTATTAAAGTACTAAATTACCAGAATATTTTCACATACAGGTCTACATGTTAATCTTTGTTATAAATTGATAAGTTCTATTTTAAGACACCAAAATCATGTTAATCTGAAATCAGATAAAGAAAAAAAAAAAAAAAAGGACTTTTTGCCCTGAACTAAAACACCCATGCCTGCTTCTCCCTAGGAAGCAGGCTGCAAAGGGTTAATTAGCATTTACACTGTTTACTACTATTGGTATGCAAAAATCAGCTACCAGTTTCTCTGGGCTTTCTTCCCCTCTCTCAGGCCTAAAAATGAAAAACTTAAAAACACAGTTTAAACTTTAAACTAGTTTGCCTCAATTTACCTTCTTTTAAACTTTCGTGGGTTCTTTCCACCAGCCCCAGCCTTCTCACCAAAATCCCAAGTTGAAGGAAGACTCTCAGAGTGCATACTAATTTATTTCTAACAAAGTGGTTTCCTAATTACTACCAAAGAAACATGTAAGTAAAACTCCAATTTCGTTAACATTGTCCAAAACCTCCCTCATCCTTTCCGAAGTCCTTTCCCAGATTGCCTAAAAATTCTCAGTCTCTCAGTCCTGATCATCTCACCAATGTCCAGTCAGTCAGAGTTCATCTCTAGATGCTCAAAGACATCTTCCTTTGGTGTGCTCCTGCTCCTCCATGCCTTCATGTCCTTGTAGTAGAATCTCCATGGTACTGGAACCAGCAAAGTTCACTTTCTTTTTTCAGGCCTGACTTTCACATCACCTCTTCCAGACACAAGTCAAACTCAGCAAAACAAGCTCCAACACAGAGTTCAAATCTGCAAACTCCTTAACTTCCTTTAACACACATGCTCCTAGCCTGGGCCCACCAAAGGCTGCAGGCCCCAGGCCTTGGCTAAATGGCCAAGCTCACATGGCTCACATCTTCATCCCACAAAATGGCAGAAATCAAACCTGAATCAATATCAAAATCAGAATTCCAATTGAATTCCCATCAAATCTCCATCTTTGTTTCAAACCTCTGTATAATCCTTTCTGTTTTCCCACCTTCCAGGAACAGTTCCTGTATTATTACATTACAAAGAAAAAAACCTGTTTTACTTCTTCCTTTCTCTTGTATCTTTCTGAAAGGAAATCCTAATTAAGACCATTCTCACATTTTAGCATATCTTCCTTGAAATCTGCAATCTTAAACAGGAGACAATGACATGGGGGGGGGGGCCCTGGCATGGGGGTGATGGCACCCCCCATCAAATCTACTCCTGAGATATAGGTTCCTTCTCAATAAACTAAATCTGATTTCTAAGACTACAAGTCTAAGAACCTGACTGGCTTTAGTTCATGGTTACTTTATCAAGATAAAGCTAAATCTTTCCAAAAGCACACTATTCTAATGCATAATAGTATCTGGAATCAATTTTCTACAGCTGAAGGCCTATAGTGAAGTTTGGGTTCATGTCAAAAATAGTAGACCTCTAACTCATTTTGGAATAGAAAAGTATATCATTGAAATATCACTGATGAGGCTCAGGGATGCTGAGAGGTCCTGAGGTTCTAGATTTCTTCACAGGAAAGAATTCATGGATTCAGTATAGGTAAATTAGAAAAGAAATTTCTTACAGGTGATAGTAACATTCAAGTGAATGTGGGAATATTCAGAGAATAACACTTTGGGTTTTAAGGCTACTGATATAAATATGCTTAGTTTGAGGGAGAAGGAGTTCAAAGATGGAATGCTAAATGACTTTTGTCAGCTTTTGCTTAACAAAAGGAGCAAGAATTCACTACAAATATAACAAGAAAAGTCTTTCTATACTGATGATAGCTATAAAAAATAAGCAGACTATATCATGATGAACTTGCTTATTTCGTACTTATTCTGTGTATGCCTTAAGTTTCATAAGACCAAGAAGTGTCATGTTCAGGGATGGATTTGTTGGTCCAAAGTTAGGGTCAAAACCATAAGAATTCAGTAAATAGTTATTGACTAGGTTCATAAATGATTTAATACCATCTAGTTAGACTCCTTAATATATGGTCTGTCATGTTGGATACCAATTAGTCAAACTAAGAAGGGACTAATAGCTAAGCTCTAAAAAGAACTCATACAATTCAATTAAAGGAAAACATAAAAGACAATATGTTTCTTTCATGATGACAAAAAAAAAATGTGCAGAAGAGTTAGTCACTTGGCAAAAGTGTTAGGCCCTGAACAGTGCTGCTCAGCACAGGTACCCCAGACGCAGGAAGGCAAAGACAGAGAGAAAGTTTATTAGGAAAGCTCAGCTGAGGGCTACTGAGTCAAGGGAAACTCAGGACCCAGACTGCTCAATTGCAGGTCTTTTCATCATTTTGCAAAGCTTAAATCTCACATTTGCATTCTTATTCCAAAATGAAGCAGAGGTAAAATACGGCAGACATGCTTAGAGACATACATTAAATTTACAGCTGGGTTAACCATAAAGTTACCTAAGTTAACACAAAGCTATTTCAGGGGTTATCAGTTTGTTTTCTTTTCCTGAGGGAGTGGGGTGTCTCTTAGGGAGGGAACTGTTTGTGCCCTAAATCAAGGGAATGTTGTGCTGAATTGCTCAGTGTATTTTCAGGCTTTTAATATTCCAACAAAAGATATACAGATTGTCAACAGGCTCTTAAGAAATGTTTGTCATCAAAGAAATACAAATCAAAGCTGCAGTGAAATACAACTACACCCCATGAGTATGGCCTCATATGGCCAGTTTTTGGTTATTTACATATAAATAGCCAAAAACAAGAGATGCTGGCAAGGGCGTGAAGAGTAAGGAAGATTTGCACACTGTTGGTGGGAGTGTAGCTTGGTCCAAACCCTGTGGAAAACAATGTGGATTTTTCAAAATAGCAAAAATATTTGGGGAGAAGACCTAAAAAGACTCTTCTCAGAAGAGAAAATACAGATGGCCAATAGATATTTGAAAAAAAATGCTCACCACCACTAATAATCAGCAAAATGCAAATCAAGACCACACTGAGATACCATCTTACACCAGTAGAATGGCCCATATATATATACACTGAAATGTATAAGAAATATAATATAAATATATATATATATAATATAAAATATAATATATATATTAATATATAATATATATAAATATATATATAAATATATAATATATAAAAATAATATTTATATATAATATTATATAATATATAATATAACATATAATATAATATATAATATATATTATATATAATATAATGTATAATATATAATATATATTATATATAATATAATGTATAATATATAATATTTATATATAAATATATATAAATAAATATATATAAATATATATAAATATATATTTATATATATAAATAAATAAACATATTTATAAATAACACTATATATTTCTTATATATATATAAGAATAGCCCATATAAATATTGAAAATAGAACTATCATTCTCTCCAGTGATTCCACTACTGGGAATTTACCCAAAGGATGCAAAAACACTAATTCACAAGGACGCCTAAACTCAGATGTTTACTGCAGCATTATTTACAATTGCCAAGATATGGAAACAACCCAAATACCCGAAAACTGATGAATGGTTGTAAAAGATGTGGTATATTTACACAGTGGAATATTCATTTGCAATAAAAAGCAACAAATATGAAGCTTTTATGACAACATGAATGGAC
The DNA here is from genome assembly GCA_004024945.1 of Uropsilus gracilis. Lineage (NCBI taxonomy): Eukaryota > Metazoa > Chordata > Mammalia > Eulipotyphla > Talpidae > Uropsilus > Uropsilus gracilis. Next base: position 98,924 of record PVHY01001311.1, read on the forward strand.
TTGGAGGGAATTTTAGTAGCAGAAATAAGTTAGAAAAAAACAGAAACTATATGCTCTCACTTACAGATTGGATGTAGAAGTGATAGGCAAAAGATCAGGAAAAACCCAGGGCAAGCTGACAGCAGAGAGGGGGGATGTTGTTGGGGAGGAGATACGAGGAGGGAGAGATCAGGGATGCAAGGAGCAACAGATGATCAAGATGAAGTTTTGCGGGTAGTGGAGTGGAGGGAGAACCCTGAGGAATGAAATTCTGTAATATAGATCAATAGATAGATAGATAGATAGATAGATAGATAGATAGATAGATAGATAGATAGATAGATAGATAGATAGAAGATAGATGTGTAAAGAACAAAATGATTAATAAAAAATTTTAAAAATAGTTATAAACTATTAGAAGCAGCTATACCATAAGATCTAGAAATTCAAATTTTTGGCATTCATCCAAAGAATATATAAATAGCAATTTGAAGTAATATGCCCTCTTCACTTCATTGCAGCACTCTTTACTATAGTTAAAATTTGGAAGCAACCTATGTACCCAATAGCAGAAGAATGAATAAAAACATTCTCTCTCTTTTTTTCTCTCTCTCTATGCAAATATACATGCATTGATGGAAGACTACTCAACTATACAAATATAAAATTTTGGCATTTGTGACAACATGTATAGAACTAGAGGGGATTATACTAGATGAAATCAGTCAGAAGGAGGAAGGCAAATACCAAATTATTTCATTCATATGTAGAATATAGAGAGAAAGAAACAAAGAAACTGATAAAGTTGAAACAAAACTGCCTAAGAAATATGATATTGACTCTGGTGCATGCCAACACAAGGGGACTCTTGAGACTGGCACTCTTGAGACAAAGGAGATAGCATACTTTGTGCCGAGAACATACTGGGGTGGAAACAAAGCAGGGAGGGTTCCTGTGGTCAATGGCAAAGGACTATGGGTACTTTGGTGGTATTTGTGATGTGGTGACATGCATCAGCGGAAGTGTGAACTTATTTGCCTAAATCATATACAACATTGTAAACCAATGTTATCACAGTAAAAATAGCAACAACAAAAAAGGGGAAATGAATATAGGTTTCTCAAGACATAGATATACAAAGGAGACTAAGAAATAACAATGACTCAGAAACAGCGATAATTAATCATACTCTGAAAATATAGCAATCCACCCCTGTGAAGATGGTGATAACAAGAAAATCGTACAGACTGAACACAGAGTGGGGGAATGTTTGTAAAAAGAAGAATGAAAAAATTAAGAATAGTGTTTTTGATAATAGTGCAATGTTTAGGAAACTTGTACCTCAGTGTTTTGCAAATAATCTAATTAAAGAACCCTTTGTAAGGAAAAAATGAAGAGTAGATCTGGACAGAATTTTATGAATATGTACTCAGATACATATACCTAATGACTGCTAGGTCTTAATTCAGGATGGGGTAGCATGTAGGAAGTAAAACAAAAACCACAAAGTTCAAACACTGTGATATGCACTCCAACAAAACAAAGTGTCAGTGTTTGATTTGGGGAGGCAGGTATAAACTAGTGTTAAGAGTGAGGGTTCTCAAACCCAACACTCTGGGTTTTCATGAGCTTTTGAATTGATCAGTTTTGTGATGTTGGGCAAAATAGTATTTCTCATTTCAAAATTGGGTATAGGATCATAGGATGTGACAGGAAATTAAAAGATGCAGTTCTGGGAGTGGTGCAAGATTCAGGCAGAGTGAATACTCTAGTGTCTTCTACATACATAACTAGACTACAACAACAACAAAAAAGCAAAAAACCCTGAAGGAAAAATAAACAACCACAGCACAAAGTAGAAGCAGTAGTTTGATGAAAGGGAATGGAAAAACTTTAAGTGAATTATGTTTTTAGTGATACCAGGATAGTGCAACTCTGAGACAAAAGTGCAGAACCCAACAACTGTGAGTTTATAAGGAGCCCGGCAAGGGAAAGTGAAGAAGGACCAATGAGAGAGATTGAACTCAGCCTAAGAAGCTGGAACTGAATGGAAGCATGAAAGTTAAGTGAGTTTATTGTCCTTGAAAGCTTTTTATACAGTATAAAAAATGATTTACAACATGTTAAACAGGTGTGTGTGGGGGGGGGAAGAAGTAGCTTAGGAAAAATCAGATTAGGCAAAACACAAGTTTCTTTGGGCTACATGGGGACAGGAGATTCATCCATCAATTTGCTATTATCTCTTAGGGAATGTTTCTAAAGTCACTATTGGAGAAATGGGACCCCCACTCACTAGGGAAGGGACCATACCATTCTGTCTTCAGTTTTCTGAAGCCACATAAAATAGTGATAAAATAAAGTTATCTTCATTCACAGCATGAGCCCTGGCTAGTTACCATGGTGGTTCTGAACATTGACTCAGGTGCATGCCAACACAGGGGACTCTTGAGACTGGCACTGCCTTGATAAGGAGATGGCATACTTTGTGCCTAGGGCATAAGGTACACTTTAGAGAGCTATAGCAACAAAGTTGGAAACACTGGCCCTTTGAACCTGAGACTCTATACAGGACAGTGAGAGCCTAAACCAGGGGGATCACTTGTTTCTCCTCATAGTAGAGGCAACTGCTAAAAGTTAAAGTTGACATATTCAAAATATCATCTCCTACTCATAGCTAAAATAAATACATGTACACTTGCATAAGCTAAAGCTTAAGTACCTATAAATTACAGGGAAAATTGCCTTAGGACAAGGCTCTGTGCAAGAAAAGAGGACAAATCCTGTCTTATGACTCAGTGTCAATTACAATAATTCAGTGTTGCATTTAGTGCTCGAAATAGCCTAGAGATAGACAGCGATATGAGACTATAAGAGACACTAATGGAGTAACTGAACTAGAGGAAGTAACAATATGATACCCCCCACAAAACTCTGATACACACAACATACTTGGAGGAAAACCTCTGGAATCCAACTGCCTAGTCTATTTTACCTAGTACCCATTTTCAGTACCAGTTTGATGATTAAAAAGTACAAAGGCAACAGAATCAAAATCTATACTTATTATATCCCATAAAATCTAGAAATGGAGAGACAGAGACAGAACATACCAAAGATACTGCGGTAAAAGAAAATTCTTGAGAACAATGTCAATCCAGCAAAATGTCAAATCATTCCTGAAAAGGAACTCAGTTACAACAACATGGAGCTTCCACCTTTTTGTTAAAGGAAATATTTGTATTTACGTCAATATATACTGCTTCCTGGTCTCTGCATTTTAAAAAAATATAGATCCATCTTTTCATATGGCATCAATATCTTTCAGCTCAAAGAAGTTCACTTAGTATTTCTTAATGTTAGGAGTCAATTTTTCTCATTCAATTTTATTAGAGGAAAAAAATCTTACCTCTATTTTGTGGAACATTTTCACTGGACATAGAATTCTAGGTTGACATATGCTTTTTCTGGTACTTTAAATTCATAATACAATTGTTTTCTGACCTCCTTCCTGATGTGCCATGAGCCATTATTTTATTTATCTCTCTTTTTTATTGCGGCTCTTCCTAAGAATTTCTCTTTATCATTGATTCTTAATTTTTTACTACAATGTATATACTGTGTATGTTTTTATTTATCAATTTAGCTTTCATTAAATTCTTAGACTTGTACTTAAAGTCAAAATAATGATATGATAATAATGACATTATTGTCTGTACAAAGCCAAACTGGTTTACTTCAACTTCAAAATTTGTCCCATCATGACTACTGTGGAGTTTGACCCAATCTGCAGAATCACAGGGAAATCAGAGAACTTGAAGAAAAAGGAGTTTTATTTCATACTTGTGGGTTCAAAGGAGTACTCTCTGAAATCTGAGTCCCAAGCATAGGCAAAGCAGAGGTTTTATTTATATCTTATCACTTCCGTGTATGAGATAAGTGAGAGGAGGTTAAAGGTGGAATGACTTACCTGCAATACATAAAGGGAGGAAGGGAAGAAATGGGAAAACAGGATATCAGTCAGGAACCCATGGAACAGCAGTATGTTTGGTTAGGGACCCTCTGGAGAAAGGTTCCTTACACAAGTAGCAACCATTTTATGGCTTACTTTGCCATAGGACCTGGAATCAAACATACAGTAGTCCATCATTAAAAAGAAACACTAAAATCTGTTATTTACTTTTATCTTGTGAAAAGACCAAATATGAAGAACACTCAACAACAAATGCTTCAAACCATTTAAAAACTAATTTCTCAAAGGCAATCGCCATACCTAATTAGTCTAGATATTTCCCATACTTTCACTTTTTTTTTTCAAATCATCTTCACCGCCCCACCCCCACCTTTTAAATACCTCCTCCTTATTCTTTACATATTATGCACAGTATCTTCAGGAATCATTTGGATAATGTTTGGGTAGTAAAAGGAGGTGGGATGCCTAATCAAAAACAATATTTCACCAGTAAGGTGGGGGAGAGGGGGACAAAAAGAATTGTCTGAAAGGCCACTGTCCTGTTCTTGGCAGAGGCAGGTGTATTCCAGAGTTACAAGGGAGTAAGAGGGGTGGAGTGTGCAAGGGTCGGCATATCCATCCTTGTGACATGAGTGTCTGGAAGTATGGGTTGAACCTGCTTGCTTTTGCCATAAGCTGATGGTCAGCAATTCAGATGTTATCTTCCTAGTGATATTCTTTTATCTTGGAATGTAAGAAACCAAGATTTGTTAAGCCTAGAGGATAAAGGAAATGAGAACACTTACTTAGTGGGTCAGAGAAACAAGTCCTTAGTTCTTGTTCTGAAACTGATGAAGACAACTGATTGCTTTTTTTTTTAATTCTAGCATAAATGAATATTTAATCAGTTGCAAAAGCTCCATAATTTTAAGTGGTTATCTTAGTTGACAAATAGTAATGGAATATTTAAATATCTTATTAATAGTCTTAAGTATGCTTCATCAAATGCAGACTGACTTGGTAAGTTTAGTAAAATAGTTGAACATCTAAATTCTATACTCATAACTCTAATAAATTATCAATTGTATAAAGCCAACATAAACCTCTGAATAGCTTTTCCATGTATGGTACTACCCTTCAGGGCACCAAAATACACATATTTAACTTGAACTAATCTCTTGTTAAATTTTCTGCCTCTTTGACTTTCCAATTGGCTTGTCTTCAAATCCTCTTAGAAAATGCCTTCAGGCTTGGAGATGGCTGTGCCTAAATCACTAGTTGACAAATACTATAGTAGGATTAGCTGAATGGTGAAAGGGTAAGCTAAGCAAGATCCACAAGTCAGGTGTCATCATCAGAAAGTTCTCAACAGAATTCTGATGACTCTTAAGTACAATTTAGAAACCATCAAGTTTTAACACTAAGTACATGCTGTTACCTTTACCTTAGGAATCTAGTTCCCAATGTTTGGTCTTGTAATCTTCAATGATAAGGAATTAAATGTTACAATATATTTCCTTCTGATTGTGACTAGTTGTTTTCTGAGATTATTTTAGTTAGTCTTTAGGTGTTGAGGTTTTGTCTCTCCTGGCACGATGGACCACTCCCTTTTCTATGTGGATGCTTTAGCTGGCAAAAGAACTGAGGTTGAAATTTGAGATTGGTTTTATGGGTGAGGTTCCTGTTTTTTCAAAGCTACCTCCTACCTTTCCCCTCTGAGGCCACCAAAGAAAACTGAAAATCCTGGTGTGACTCTTAGTTAAGTTGGCTTTGGGAGGAGGTATAGAATTAGCTAAAATAGAACACCTTCCTTATTTAGTATAACAAAGATAGTTTGAAAGATTTTTATGAATAATCAGTTTCTCCTGGTTTGATTTATTAAATGGGTAAAAGAAACAATCTTGTTCCTTTTTTCCTTTTAAACAACAGGTCAGACTTTGAGCAAGTAGTTTCTTCAGCTTTAGAATAACTCTGTCTCTGGTGGTACCAGCCATCATCTTTAAGAGCTGTTCGTTTCCTCCCTTACCAGAAATGGTAAGAAAGCACATTTTTTTTTCTCAAGGAAATGATGATGCAGGAAAGGTGATCTGAATTGACCCATTCCATTGCTCTACATGCTTGTCTCTCCTCCAGGTCTTACTCTGTTTGGAGAAGAAAGGGATAGGTGAATTCAAGAGAAGCAAGATAATAAAAGAAGGTGAGCGTGTTTTCTTAATCAAAATACTTCTTAAGAGACTTCAGAATAAGCAATTTACTTTTGGTGTGTTAAATTTATCTAACTCCCATTAAGAAAAAATGAAATTCCAGCATTATAGTGGTGGGGAAGGATTTTTGAGGGAAAGAAGCACTTCCCTCACTTTAAGGGCCAACTTCCTAAAAAGAAATGCTATGTTTTTAGATCTGCAAGCAAATCTAAATTAAAACAAAGATTAGTTTGAACCAGTGAACTTGAACAAACTTGAAGCAATGACCTTCAAGCAATAGCTCAGTCTATTGAACAAAAAGCTAAAATGCTCCAAGGGTTAGAAAAAAAATTGAAAGGGCAGTACCTGAAAAAAAAAAATACAATTGAACCATTTTGGGTTTGCCACACAATTTTGAATTTCCTTTTTGGAGGTCTTTCAATAGAGGCAATTGGACAAGAAAACAAGTTTGGAAGGTTATTTTCTGGGTATTTGGATATTCTAGATGTTTCCTTGAAAGCAAGGGTAACCACGTGTAAAAGAGTACTTGCTTATTATAGCAATAACTGCTTTATTTTTTTTTCACTTTTACTATGTATTAGATTCACCTGGAGGATATTTTTGTAGCACAGTTGGTACATTTATCCTCTACCCACCCTGCATATGAAGTAATAAATCTGTTGATACATCAGAATTTGAATTTTGAGAAATATCTGATTTTAGATAAGTTTAAGAGTTGAGTTTAATGTGCAGGACAACTTAACTAATTCTGATTTGAACATTCACTTTCCTTTTAGACCTTGCTTCTGTTGGACTCTGAAAAGCAGCAGTTGGACTCTGTAAAAGAAACAACACGATTAATATGACACATGAATTTTTATCCAAGACAGAGTAAATAGAGTCTGAACATTTAGACGCTTAAAAGTCCCCAGTCATTAGACCTTCCATTCACCCTGGTAGACCCAATTGGCACTGGATGGATTGTGTAGTGCAGCCTCTCACTTTGGAATCATTGAAAACTATGTGAGTAAAAGCAAACTCACCTGGCCTCTCTCTTTTATGGAAAAACAAAGACAACAACAAAACAGAACTATCACAGCTTAACAAGGTAGCTTTAGAAAAATAAAAGAACTTTATTAGCTAATATATTCTGGATTAAGTAGAGGCAATATATTACTAGCAAATAAATCATATGAAAGATTTGAAAAGTATTATTAAGATTCTATACTAAACTTATGAAGAAATAAATAAGTAAAATCAAGCATTTCAGATTAGGCTCTACTATTTGAAAGAACAGTATTATGTCTCCCAAAGGGATTTTTTTTTTCCTATCACTAATGACTAATTTGCTAAACCAGATATTTCCTCTGCATCATCAGGTAAAAAGAAGCCTCAATACCATCTATAAGGTGTGCGTAGTTAGAAGTGTGCATAATTAAATAGCACATTTAATAATTAATTTACACTATTGAAGCATAATTAAGTAGCAAGTAGTTCTCTGATACTTCCAATGCAGTTAGGAGAATCAGTTGTTCACAAACAGGTAATAATTGAGCATAGAACAATCAATAGGATTTGCTGTAATTGGGGAAAAAAGATGTCACGCATATTGCTATTGTAGTGATCCTGACTGATGGAGTTATTATTATATTAATGTTGAAATGAGTTGGGATGGGGTGCAATTGAGACAGAACAACATGATTTATCAGTTAGAAAAGCAACCACTTGCTTACAAAGAACTGAATGGAGATATAACCATACAAAATGCAAGGACAGAAAAGGTTTGACTGTGTTAAAATTAACAGGTGTTCCTAATATGCCTTTAAAAAGTGACCTAAATTTAAGCCAATTTGTGAAATTTTATGATATGCATTCATATAGTCCTGAAGCCTTCTTTATGTTTTGGTGAGAGAACCTAGAACATCTGCTCTGAGAAGTGGCCCTTCCATTTCTACAGACTGACAGCTGCCAGAAATTCTCTGGATATGGCTCTATGTTGCGTTTGCCATTCCTCAGTTGTGCCAAGTTCATAACCTCACCTCTTTTACTACAGACTGAATTCTGTGCTTATATTGTTATAATGTGGATTCCCTATCTTCCCCAGTGAATTCATACTCTGTTCTCAAAAAGTGTAACAAGACAGGGCATGAGGGGTAGCTGAAAGGCAAGATGTAAGCCAAAGGCTGTTACAGGTGGTGCCTCCTAGGGGTGAGGGGAGAGCAGGTGTGAGGAAATAGCAACAGATGAGATATTCTTGGTTCCCTGGTTGGGAGGAAGGCAGGAGGCACAAAAGAATCAGTGGAGACCCTAATAGCGATATAAGGAACACCAGAAACAGTTCTAGCCCCCACCTCACCGATCTTCCAGACTGCAGTTGATGGAAGCTTCCAGAAGCCAAATTTAGAGAAGAGAAATTTTACTAGTTTTGTTTTGCTGTTGCAGTCCTGAGGGAAAAGCAAGGGCCCAGAGCTAGACACACTGTTGAGCTGTGTGAATGTGGACTGTTTGACAGGTCCTTCAGCTATTGTTGTTCTTAGTGTTTTTTTTTTTTTTTTTCCCTGACACTGCCTGTTGTTGCCTTGGGTGCATCTTGCTGGCTCAAGTGAGACTCTTCCGCTATCTTTCTGTATTGGATTCCCCACCCTGCTGCTTTTGGCTGCATGGGCTCCAGGTCTTCCGTGGCAGGAAGACACCATGTTGGATGCCTTTTGTTTCAGATTTTAAAACACCACGGGACAATAACTGGGGTTGGAAAACTGACCTCAGTTACTCTTTGTTTTTCCTTGTCTGTTAAATAAATCTCATTATTTTGTTTCCTGATCCTGAGTTTTTGCAGTTTTATGCACATGTGAAGAACTCAGACATGACCATTAAACGATCTGGTCTGCTTTAGTGTCCCTTATTGACTGAAATCAAAAGAACAAAGGGTTTTAGAGAAAAAGACCAAAGACTGAGTTACCAAGGCTGACAGTATTGTCCTCCAAAGCCTTAAAAGGAATCCTGAAGGGGATGTCATTTGGACAGGGTTTGAGGGGTAAGAATAGAAGTGCAGATTTAGTAGAAATTATTCAAAAATAGGGATGTAATTATCAAGATCTTATAGTTTATTAAGCTCTAATGCTACATGTCACATATATTCTATGAATTAATCAAATATTTACATAACCTTAGAAAGCAGACACTGCCACTGTCATCATTTTATGATTGAAGTCAAATGTATTTTTTTGCATTATATCCATTCTGCACTTCTATTCTTACCCCTTAAATCCTGTTCAAATGTCTCCTCCCTCAGGATTCACATTTTGGCTTTGGAGGGTATTACTGTCAGCCTTGCTCACTCAGCTCTTAGTCTTTTCCTCTGGATTCTGTTCTTTGAAGGTGGTGAGCAAGGCTTGTTAAACTATGTCCCCCCGAAACCAGCATTATGCTTAATGAAGCAGGAATTGAGGAAGCAAGTATTTCTCAATTAAATGAAACGTGTTTCTTAAATAGGGTAAGTGGGATTTTATACTGAGTCTCAAAGTCCAGATAAAATACTGAAAATAATTCAACTCTATATGCTGAGATTTGAATCAGTTCATTCTAGATTATATGTGTGGCATGAGTTTTTCTATGTTGCTTCACAGGTTGTATTTAAATTATAAAACTAATGTTCCTAATATTTAGATTCAATTATTTTCCAAATATTTTTATGAATAATTACATAAATTAATTTCTTTACTCTGAATTCCAATCTCAATTTTAAGAAAAGTTATCACTTTTTAGAATCTCCTCTTTATTTAAAAATTTCCACTAATTTTTAATACAATGTAGGTTATATATGTTGAAGTTTTAAAGATGCATACCTGACTTACATAATATACTAATACAATATAACTTTAATAAAGGATAAAGGAAGATTTATTTTTCTGTCATAGTATATAACCATAATATTACAAGCATTGTATGTTATATCAATATACCTTGGAAGTTATTACCTAGGATATGAAATTTTTAAAAAACATAAGTACTGTCAAATTATACAGTTGGACAATTTTTAACAACTTAGTAACAAATTTTATTGTCTCTTACTTTTCATATATGTTGTCCATAACAGTGGGAAATATTTTAGCAATTTGTCTGCATAAAAATTACCACAAGTTTCAATAAACTAAAATTTTAAAACTATTTTAATAATATCCATTGTTATGATGTAGTTAATGTTCACATGGTTTATTGCTCACATCAGTGAAAAGGGTAGTCATAAAAATTCGGGAGCATACCTATCCCTATGATGAGAATAAATGGATATGTCTGAGCAAAAGGGTCTTTTTAGTAATTAGTATCTGTAATAAATTAGAAACCAGGAACAGGAGACAGGTTCTGATGTAGACGAAACCGATGAGAAAGGGAGACTACTTATCTGGTGAATACAAAGCTAATCAAAGCTTTGTTCTTTTCCTATTCCACCTTTGTTTGCTTATTTAACCAAGCAAAAGTACTTCACCACAGAGAAAAAACAGCTTCTACTATGTTGACATAAAACTCATTTCACATGACCTACAGATAATTGTTGGCAGCCTTCAAAAGGGGCTAGCTCACAACTCAATCCTAACTGCATTCAGCCACTGCCTTTTATATAAAAAAAAACCCAAATGACTCTATTTCTTAAGCAGTTCCCATAAAATATATTTTAAGGAAAAAGACTTATACAATTTCATTCTCAGTGCTGGACAACAGCCCGATTGAATTGCCACAACTGAAAAACATTCTAAGGCAATGACTTTGCATCTTGGCTGCACATTGTACTCCTCTGGGATCTTTAAAAGATGACCGTACCCTATACCCCAAGGTTCCCTACTGAAAGAAAATTAATCTGGGATGAGGTGTAAGCATGAGGATTTTTAAAAGACCTTCACCAACAGTTGAGAATCCCTCAGGGCTCTGGGGGGAGGATACTGATGGGGTTTACCTACTCTAGGACCTTCTATTCATAAAAAAAATGGGTAATGACACTTTATTTATCAAAGAAAGAGGTGTGTGGGGTAATTTTGGGGGTTTGATTTACTCATTTGAAGAAATGGTTCAAGTTATTTTGGAAATACACAAAGGATTAAAACAATGTGAGTTAATAGAAAAATAAGTAGTTCTTCACATTTGAGACTTTGGCTAAGTGCTAACAGTATCTACCAATGTTAATAGGTAGATATTTATTGATGATTTTATCAATGATTAGGCCCATGATTGTTTTAGCATGGTTGACTGTATTTTCTTTTTTCTTCTCTCCCACTTTCCAGTGCTATATGGACACTTCCTTTATAAATCTTTTTATTCTTTGGGAGTAGAGTCTAATACCTTGCATGAATGGTTGTTGACTGACTGCATTTTCCCATTGTTTTGCTGGTTAGAATGCTATTAGTGGCAGTGCCACAGTGACCTCTCTTGATGAAACCTGAGAGTGCAGTGAGAGAAACAAAAACAAAACAAAACAAAACAAAAATCTTTCAATAATAGTGAGGTTGAGGCTGAAACGTGGGTTCTTGCCTATCCCAGATAGAACTGAAGAAGAAATGAAATCAGCAGTAAAGGAGTTCAGGGCATATGGAAAGAAGAGAACAGTTGATTTGCCTGTATAAGTAGCCCAGCCCAACCTATCCCAGTATGTTTTGACAGTTTGATGTATTCTTTCTCTCCACAGTCATGTTCTAGTGGCACAAATGAAACTCACTTGTAAAAATTATTTTAGTAGTCATCATTCAAAAATTAAAAATATCCATACTGTGCATTAATTTTCTTAAGCCACCCCACATATTTTAATTACAAAAGTTAAAAAACTCCATGCTACAGTTTAGAAGAGGTCACAATGTATTAAAGAAATTTTTTTAATTGTTCTTCTAATTTTTATTTGTTCTTATTTGTGCACTGAATCATGAAGTCACTGATCAAACACCCACTTCTCCAATCAACCTCTTACATAGTCTTACGGATCAGTATAAAACTTAGAGGTATTAGGGAAATGAAAGTGACCATGCTTGATGACATGGTCAAGGCAAAAAGTAGTTAAGAAACTAAATGTAAGAAAATGTAATCCTATAAAAGCAGTAAAAACAATAATATTGTCACCTAATAATAAACATGTTAAGGGATATTGGTTTGCTAAGAGTTAACTGGGAGAAGCCTTCTCTAAACTAAGTATTCCAGTTTCAACCTTTGCACTGACTAAATCAGTGAACTTTCTGCTTAATTAACTCAAATTTCACATGGGACTACTCAGAAGGCATTTTATATGGACAGTGGTCTTACTTCCCCATTAAACACAGAGATATAAAATTGCTTATCTGTATAGCAATAATTTAGAGGTTAACGGGGAAAAAAAAACAAGAGGTACGGTGTTTATTTTAATAGAAATGCCATGTTAAAACAAATATTATTTGAACATGTAATGATTTTAGAGGTGGAAAGAAAGGAAAAGATATACAAAAAGCCAAATAAAGTTTAAAACACTAGCTTCTATGAATGAAGAGAGAACAGGCATCGGACTCTTACTCTATTACTGTTGGGGGCATTTCAGGCTTGGGGCCCATTTTAAAGTGGGTCTATGTTTGTTGTAGAAATACAAATAGCAATCAATCATCTAACTACAAACCACTTTGGTTGGAATTCAAAGCTATGAACGCCCTATCAAATTATCAAATTATTTTTTTTAAGTTCAGTCCACTTATTTTCCTTCACACACCCTGTCCCTGAGACTTTTGAAGACTGCAAAAAAAAAAATGATACAAACCCCAAGAAGATAACAATAATAAAGTAGAACAACAGCAGAAGAGAAACTAAAGATGGGGCCAAAATAGGGAGCCAGAAGTTTAAAAATATGGATAAGCAGATTCCTATGTGTGCTTACATGTGTATGGAGAACATGTAAGCCTCCTAGCAGGCAAGGTGGAAAGAGTAGCCTATAGAGGAAACAAGGAACATGTACAGACTTGATAAGGAAAAAAAATGAATTCCACAGAAAACAATTAAATTTTCCAGTTAATAATCTTGGGAAAAGATTTGGTCTCTATTCAATTTAAATTTGGTCTCCAAAAGACGCTAAAGAATAAACAACATCCTTAACAATATCTTAATGTAAAGTTTTATAGGCCTTTTTAAAAAAATTAGTACCCTCGATGGGGTACCCAGTATAAATTGAAATTTCACATAAACAAGCAAAATATACTCCCACTAATCCATTATGCATTGCAATATGGATTTCAATTCAATTTTAACTGAGTCTCTTGTATATGTCTGTATGTGTATGTATTGTATGTATGTGTGTGTGTTTGTGAGACTTGCAACTGTGGGTTAAAATCTCATATAGAAATGCAAATCTCTACATCTGTGCATGTTTATAGAACTTATCCAAATCAAAGAAAGCATGCAGGAACCAGGCACAAGCAGATAAGCACTACAGTATATCTTGAATATAAAGGGAAAAATATTTACTCAGACCTGAAAATTAAAACATGATGGGAAAGCACTTTGGGATACTTGAGGACTGGAAAGAGGTTTCATTTTAAAACGTATATAAAATTACTGCTCATATATAATTTGTGGAATGGCAGTGTTTTTCCTGTTTTGGATGCTTGGACACTGACATAGTTTAATACCTTTAAATAAACCTAGAATTTCCAGTCAATATAATGGAATGTGAAAACCTAGTGGAATATTCCAAATGTATTTAAAGCATCAATTTGTTATTAAATAATTTATTTATATGTAAATTTCAGGCCGGGCATGGTGCCTGTAAGCAGCCACCTAGGGAGCCGCGGTGGGGACTGAGGATCGCATCTGGAGTCCCACCCGGGGCAACATAGGGAGACCTAGTTCCAAAAACAAACAAACAAACAAACAAACAAACAAACAAACAAACAAACAAATAAATAAATAAATAGCTGGGCGTGGTGGCGCGCGCCTGTAATTCCAGCTACCTGGGAAGCCGAGGCTGGGAATTGCTTGAGTCTGTGTACCCGGGCAACGTGAGCCTGCGGTTCCACGGGCAAAAATAACGAGACCTAGTCCAAACATACAAACAAACAAACAAACAAATAAATAAATAAATAAATTTCACATCTTTGTAATCCCCGGGGTTTGCCCACCACCTTACCTCCATGACTGTTCTCACCCTAAAGCATCAATTATTAATAAAAAGGCACTTGACAAATTGAAACTGCCCAGTTTTAATGTTTTATTTAATTTTTTTTTGAGACTAGGTCTCGCTATTTTTGCCCATGGAACCGCAGGCTCTCGTTGCCCGGGGTACCACAGACTCAAGCAATCCCCAGCCTCAGCTTCCCAGGTAGCTGGGATTACAGGCACGCACCACCATGCCCAGCTATTTTTTTTTGGAACTAGGTCTCGCTACGGGCCCCAGGCGGGACTCGAACCACGATCCCTAGACCCGATCGCTTCATAGGCTGAAGCTTACAAGCACGAGCCACAGTGCCCGCCGTAAGGGTTAATGTTTTAATCCATTTCTAACCACTGTTAAGCTGTCATCAGATTTTGAACTTAGTTTAAGTGCTTGAGAAGAAAATGTTTTTACAGAAGATGATACTCCTACTTCTTTTATTTCTGGATGAATTGATGCTATCATGATAAGTTATTGCTATCAGGAAGAATAAAATAAAAATACTAATCACTCAATAACATTATATTAATTTTAATATGAAGTAATTAAACCCTGAATTTTATTAGTGTAATGACAAGCACATAAAGTGGATGACTACTTTTCTCAATCAACTTAATACTTTCAATGTGTTTTAAATTTTTGAATTTATACCTACAATAATAAAATTTACTCCCAGTATCTTAGAATTAAAAATAAAATTTTTATTTGACATCCAAGTATTTTCTAGAATTCATGAAAAAAAGTTGAATATAAAGTTTCCTTGATATTCATTAATCTATTAACACAGTGGGCAATGGAAGGAGTTGCTACTTTCAGGTCAATCATTGCCAAGTTTCTTTCAAAAACTAATTGAACATCAGTTCATCATAATTGAGGGAGACAACACAATTTATTCTAATTAAGCTTCTGTTGAATCTTAGGTAGAAATAAAGCTGATTCCCAAGATCATTAGTACCTAGGACAAAAAGGGAATTAGTTTCATTAGAAATCTACAAAACCTAAAACAAGTTTTGACCTGCCTCTGATGTCTCAATCACTGAATTTTTCTAACTCCTTTCTAAGGTGGAGTTTCCTGTTAGTGAGTGTCATGTATGAATAAATTTTAGTTTATATAGATAGTTCTTATTGAGTGCTTATACTTACATATTTATTTTGCAATATCTAAATTTTCTAAAAGAGTTGACATTCACCTACATGTTATTGCCAGTATATCCTTCAGTAAATGATAGTATATTGGGTATTCAGGTGAAAGCAAATGCAATGTAAAATTCCCTTATTTAATTGCAAAAGTAATATATACTCACATGTTTTAAACAGGACTTTTTCCTACTTCAAGCCTTGAGACTCTGCTCTAGGAGCAAAACTGACAATGTTCTGTGAGTCATTTAAGAAAATGTCTGTCCCTTGATATAAGTAAAAATGTTATATATGACTCCCTTTTATCTGATCTTTTGTTAATATTTTTACTTTCGCAAATGTGTATTAGCTGTTTTATAACACAGCTTGTTTTCTAACACAAGAAATTCTTTGGAGATCTTTTTATCTACAATTAAAAGTTATATTATTTCATTCTCTGAAGCCACCATAATTTATTTGACAATGTTTCCATTTATCAATGTAGTCCAAACTGTTGCTAATATCTTCAGCTTTCTAAACAAGGGGGTGGAGATGACGCTTGCAAATCTATTTTAAGGTTATCCATATAGAATAGCTATAAGCAGAATTTTAGAAAGTCAATTGCGATTCATGTACTGCAATTTTAATTTTGAAAGAAATTGTCCCTTAAATAAATTAAGTTGATTTATATGCCATCCCACAAGATAGGAGACTGCTTACCAGAACCATTAGTAACAATACTTACTGTGCTTTCATCTTTGCTAGTCTTACAGTTTTACCTTCCCACCTTTGCAACCCCTAGAAATCTAAAATCTTTCCTTTGTCTTTTCATTCCCTTTCAAATTGATTGCTGTTTTATAAGACACTATATAATCTCAAGTTCCCCCTTTGAATTATTTATCACTGCATTTCTCTCACAGGTTTGTCTGTTGCATGTGTTAATAAATTCTGTTTTTCTCTAGCAAAACTCTTCTTTGTTAGTTTACTATTCAAATTCCAGGAGAACATAAGAAGCTAATAGAATAGTTAATTTTTTCCTCCTCTTTACTAACTAGCAACTAAGCAGAGCAAAGACTATACTAAAGGAAATAGCTGCATCTGAGTAAGCAGATGGAGCTGCCCTTGGTCTGGTCTTCAGTAGGATTTCTACCTGGGTCTTCTTCCCAGCCAAGATAGGAAGCCAAGCAACCCAAGGGAAGCCAAGGCCTGAGAGCTCTGTTCCTAGAATGTCTGTATCAAGGAGCTACTGAATGCAATATAGAGCAGAAAGTTCCTGGGCCCATTACAATCTGTGTTCTTCGTGCACTTCAGTGTTTTAACTGCACCACTTACTTACACAGATCTCCTGTGGTTGCCTCAGGACTGTTTGCTTCATTCATTTACTTCACAAATGCCATGGGTTCTCTCTAAAGTACTTTTCTGTTATTAAATTCTGTGTAGGAGAAATACCTTTTCTTATCAACATATGGTTGCTTAACAGAACAATTGCCTCCTTGAAATACAAATTTGAATCTCTACCCTCATGTATATATCTTTCCAGTCCTGTTATATAGAACAATCTTTTATTGATGTAGACATATGGTTTACATACAATGAAATCATACATTTTAAAGTGTTAGTTATTCATTGCAGCCCATGTAAATTGAATCATAAAATGTGTACATTGTTTTGCTTGATATAATGTTACTAAATTATTTGAAATGGTTGTATCCATCAGTAGTTTCTTTCTTTTTACTGAAAATTCCACTATATGACTATGCCACACTTTGTTTTTCCATTCTCTAGTATAGGTTATTGAGGTTATTCCTAGTTTGAGGCAATTATGAGCAATACTAATCTAAACATTCTTCTCTAAGTCTTTTTGTGAAAACTACCTTTACTTCTCTTGAGTAATACTTAGGGGTGAAATTTCTGTGTTATACAGAAAGTTCAACTTTGTGAAAAACTGCAAGAATTCTCCAGTGTTAAACATTGTTATACTCCTACCAGCAATAGATGTGAGTTCTATTTGCTTCATATACTAATGTTTGTAACTTTTTAAAAATTTTGCTAATATAATATTATGTCATTTTGGGTTTAATTTGAATTTCCTTGATGGCAATGATGTTGGACTCCTTTACACATGCTTATTGGCTCTCTGTATAACTCTTTTTTTTCCTCATGAAATGTGTATTCAAATTTGAATTTTTTTAATTTCTTTTTTATTATTTCTTGATATGATTTTTGTGGATTCCAGATGCAACTCTCATCAGATACATGTAATTGTAAATATTTTTCTAAAACTTCATTACTTTGTAAATAAACAATAGCAAATATATATCATAACCATTTTCTGTAACGTGTATCTAAACATTCAAATTTTGGACATATATACCAGACAGTCATAGCCACAAAAATTTGGTGTAAAAAAATCACCCTAAAACTCAGTGGTTTAAAATATTCAGTACTTACTTAGCTACCAGGAAATGAGTCAGTTGGGATCAACTGACCTTGACAGGGTTCAGCCAAAGTATCTTGGCTGTAGGAATTTGGCATCTTGAGTCCATCATTCCCCTCCTGAAATCAGTGAGTTAGCATAGCTCTAGTCTTCTCAAGGCTATGGTTGAGGCACAGAGAGAATCTAAAGAGCAAGAGCAAATATGCTTATTCTTAGAATAGAGAATAAGAATAGTGTCATTTTCAACCAATCTGTTGGCTGAAGCTTATCTCGATGTGAAATCCAAAATTAAGAAGAGGTGGAGAAGTATGCTCAGACACAGGTACAGAGCATTACAAAATTACTTGGCAAATAGAGTAGATAAAGGGAGGAATAAAGAATGGGGGGATTCCTGAACTCTATCAAAGACATGTAAAAGTCATAAATTTAGAGGTACATTTCAAAAATAATTATAATGAAAAGCAAACATGAATAATTTGTAGAATATCTTACCCGTATTTGTTGTCTTGCTGTCTGAGCCCTATATCTTATTTCTATTTAGCATTTAGTCATAAAACAATTCTATGTTTAGAAATTCATGAATTCATTTAAGAACTTTAGAACATTTCCTGTATGACAGGTACTATGCTAGGTTCTAGAGCCACAACAGTGAGTAAGGCAAGAAGAGTTTCTGAATATCAAAAAATGGATCTGACAAGTACATTTCAATCAAATGCTATAGCTGCTCACTGGAAAGGCAGTGACAGATGCATGGTGTGAAGGAAGGTTTTACAAAGCAAATAATGTCACTAAAACTCTAACTAGCATATATGGGTTAATAAAGCAGAGGCAGAGAAAAGGAACATTAGCCTTGATGAAATGCATTCTGTCTTAGAAGTTAATGTAGTTATAGGTACCATGGGGCTTTAGTGGAAAGATTGACAATCATTGCTGAAGTGGATATACAGGAGGCAGTGAAGGTGATTGCACATCTTGTCTAGAAATCATCGTGGGAAAAACAGATAAATGAAGTAGGGCAAAGAGATGGGTATTGATTCTAGTGGTATTTTGTTGTTAGCCACAGTATTACATTGTGGAGTTTGATCTTATGTAGGATTAAGAGAAAATGAGCAATCAAGTAGAATCAGTTTCTTGAGCAATGAAATATAGGCTTTTCATTTCTGAAATAAAGATTATAAAAATAACATCAAATTGATAGGTGTTAATTTTATTCTAAATACATTGAGACACTGTCTTGTAGTGAATAGTAAATATGAATTTGAAGTTCAATAGAGAATTGAACTGTAGGGCTATTGGTATATTTACACATCACAAGTATTGTTAGATTTGAACACCTAGAGGGGAGGTTAAAATGTTCATGAAGAACATTAAGAGGATAGAATGATGAGAAATATCAATTAATATCTCAATAACTACAGAGTGGGCAGATTCTTGCCATGGAGGCTAAGAAAGGATAATCAAAGCCACAGAGGAAGCATAATTGCCTGCTGGTGTGAAGGGGGAGACTGAGTAGCAAAGAACAAGGGAATAATCAGTTGACTGATGTTCTTGTGAGATCCAAGATAAAGCAGAAAAACAAAATTTAGTTAAAAATTGAAGGTCCCATCAGTAGAAAAAATGACAAAGGTGAGTATGGAAGTGAATACATTGTTAATCTGGTGCATTTGAGAGTTTTTATTGTTGGTTTCTCTTTTCTTTATGTCAAAAAGGTGGATAGAGTGGTTTGGGGGAGAACAATGTAGTGTGTCTAAGGAAAGTTGAGAAGCCTTGAAAAAAATAAAATTTGGGAGTGAAAATTAAAAACAAAACAAAACAAAACAAAAACACAAGGTATTGCCTTGGAAACATTAAGGACACGGAAATTCGGGGATATTGACTTTATCATGCACTAAATCTTACTAGTTGTTCCATTTTCTAGTTTTTTTTTTTTTAATGTGTATACTGACAAGGCAGGCAGTTGGTTTGATCCAGGTAAGTGTTTTGCCAAGTGTGATGGACAGAAGGACAATTGAAGCAAGGCATTTGAGGTTATTGGATTTAATTTGTGCAAAACCAGCTATGTATTTTGTTAATTCTAAAATTCTCCCAGAATTGACCGAAATATTCAATCAACAGTTGATTTATGCTTTAAACAGACATTAAAGCATAGCCTTTTGGTTCAAGGTACAACCATGTCTGATTAGCAGTTTTTCAGAGGGTACACATATCTTTGGATGAAATATACTGTGATGTTGGAGGAAACACGGTGCCATAAAGTTCGTAAGTTATAAAGAAGCATCCATACCAACAAGTCATGGGTGGTTAAAATGGGAGCAACTAAGTTATAAAAGGTGGAATCCAAGTATTAGTAGAAGAATGTAGATCTACTTACAGGCATTTACATAACCCAATAAAAAGATTTATAAAAGTAGTAGCTATTGTCTTCTTGTTACAGTCTAATAGAGGAACTGGTTTTACAGCTTTGTGTGATGTCTGAATAAAACAGGTCTGAAGAGCAGGTTTATAAGAAAAGATTTTTAAATAGTAATAACAGGATTTCATGTATGCATGTTTTTCAGGTAAACAGATTTTTAGCTTGAGTTGAATATCCTCAAGTTGAATGCATTAAACTTTTCCTATATTATGGTTGTCTTCAGACTTAATCTAATATGGCTTAGGTAGTAAACCTTATATCAGTTGTTAAAAATGATTAGAATTTAAGTTAAATAATTTGTTCTCCTGAGTACAGCTTTACCTACTATTTTTTACAGAAATGAAGACTTATTTTTTTGCATATGGTTTTATTTTTAGGTCTTTGTTGTCATTCTTAAAGCCTAAGTGGTGTAATATCTCCTTTCTGATCCAGAACTGGTAATATTAGTGGAATAAAGAAGCTGAGAGTAATATGAGCGTGTTCACCGACCATCTGAAAACTCTAGAGCAGATTAGATTTGAGTTAGATTATCAAGAAAAGGAAACATATTTCATTGTTTGGATAAGGGTGAAGATGAGATAGAGAGAGAGAGAGAGAGAGAGAGAGAGAGAGAGAGAGAGAGAGAGCAAGGTAGATACAGCTCAGGTGTAATTACTTTATTCTCTCTGTGTGTATAAGTTGAAGGCGTGTGTGTATTTGTGTGTATATATGATTCTGTTAATGTGTATGTATATGCATGTATGCTTGTGCATGCTTGTGTGTATGTGTGTGTATTTGTGTGAAATTTTCAAGTTTTTAAAGTTTCTTGGGTTAGTGTGGCTTGATTTCAGCTTCAACGTGCGCCTTGCATACGGAAAATTAACAAGAACTTTTTACTAGTCTTTAAAACATCAGGATAAGCCAAGTTATTCTTGCATTATTTAGGATCAGAAAAATAGATGATCTCCTAGATCTCACTTGCCTTGATGAAAATGTACTATTTTATGACAGTCCAATAGTGTGGCATCTCAGATGTGCACAACACCAGTAGCTGTATTTTCTTTAGTAAATAGTATCTTTAGTAAAGCCACATATTTACATGAAAAACTCCCAACCAATTCCAGAAAGATATCTGGAAATGTTTATGGTACAATGACATTTTTGGATTATCAAGCGCCAGAGTTATTAGGCTAAATGGGAAGAGAAAAAATATAGGTAAAAAAGTCATAATTCATTGCTTGGATATGGCCACACATCCTTTAGAACCGCATTTTTTTTCACTTATAATTGCAGACATTACAGTGGAAAGAGCTGTGCTTATGCATGTGCACACTGTGTGTGTGTGTGTGATTTTTGCCCATGAAAATACCCTGCTTTTCTTTTGCCAGTCAGATACCCTGAGATTTATTTATAAAAAGGAGAAAATGCTATTATTTAGAACTGGGATATGCTTTGTTTTCTTCTATCAGTTACTATCAGGAAGACTGTGATGCCACTCTGTGATAAAAGGCAACCCAACCCTTTCGGTTCCACTGATTCCTTTGGTTTCAGTTTTTTAGTCTAGATTATCTGGTTTACTCCTGTGATGTAACTACCAAATGCCAACACCTGTGAAAACAACATCTCAGGTCAGTGTAACTTGTGACGGGCAGCCTTTTTGATGGCTGGTGTGTGTATTCCTAAGAAACTGTTGTTGGAACTCCTTTCTGCTGACCTTTAACTTCAAATACTGCACAGGGGTTTTGACTAATTGAGTCATTAGCTTCTTAGCTTAGTGACTATGTCAAAATTCTTTGTTGCTGGATGTAAATCTGAGTGGACATGAATTTAATTAAGAATTCAAGCCTGAATTTGAACCTAAAAGACCTGAAGTTGTGTCTAATGGAATGGTAATTAATTTCTGGTGTGTATTCTTTATAGCATTTAGTCTTTCTTGATGTCCCATGTACCTGTTGTTCCTAAGAAAGTTGATGACTTAGGTATTAGGTATAGACTGGCACCTTGACAATTACTCTTTCTTAAGCCTATACCCATTATGTTGACATCATTGTGTGAATTTTTATCATCATTGGTTTTACTATAGGAATCTATAATTGCTAGTTGACCTAAGTATTTAAAGATATTATCGTACTCATAAATCTAAATCTGCATTCTCACCAAGAAGAACATTAAACATATTAGATGCATATTATAAAATCAGTAATTAAAATTAGTTTTAAGGAGTAAAAGTTTCATGAATTAGAAACATATTTTGTTGGGAACCATGTTAGGTATCTTTGCAAACACTGTATCTGAATTATTTCAATTTTCTAAATCTAGAATGAGCAAAATGTTCTGTCTCTGAGATAGTGACATAAACAGGGGAAAAATACTCCTTTTTTATCAAAAAAAGCATGAACTATTGAAAATGTAAATGATATATGATTCAAATAGAAATAATAGATAGTATGATTTGGCATTGATTTCCAGTTTTCATTTCAAACATTAGTGAGTAGAACCCTTAGGTAAGGTGGTGGTAGGAAATGTCCTAGTGCTGGTTTCCTGTGGGTTAGCTTTTGTACTTGTCATGTTCATCCATTTTGTAGTTCCCAGTGCCATTTCTATGAGAATTATTTTCACATATTTAAGACTTAAAATACATGGTTTTGACTCATATAGAAACATTTGTGAGGACACAGTCATGGCCATTGAGACCAAGAATCCACAGTCCTGGAGTTCAGGCAGTGAATATAGAGAAGACAGAAATAAAATTTCATTTCAGAATGATTGGTGAGGTTACATTTGAATTTTCTCAAGTATACTTTGTAATTACTCAAGGGAAAAGCACTTATGTAAAGAGGGGCAAGGGCATTAGTATTAATCTAGATCGTTATATGTAATTATTTTTATATTTTTATTGAGATTTTCACATAAGATGACCTTTGCATTTTCTTTCAATTTGGGTAGCTGACATTTTAAACCTGAGTTTTAATGTCTTAAGGAGGAACAGAGAAAAGAGGGAGTTCACCCATTTGGGGTTTAAATGTAGCCATGTGTGGCTGAAGGGCTGTGTTTAGAGAATCAGGACTTCAGTGACTGCTGAAATCTTTGCTTACCTCCAACTTTACTTGAGGTGACTTTGTTCATTTGCTTAACAGTTTGGACTACCGGCAAACAGAGACACACCCACTGGTGCTGCTTTGAAGAACTACTTTATTTGGCCTCAAATTTCTATTCATTTACTAATTTTATGGAAAAGAATAATATTCAGGAAAACCCATTAGTTGCTTCAATTTAAACATTAATTGGAAAAACATTTTCCACAACTTCAGAAGCAGAACACCAGGATTGACTCTTTTTGGCATTCCACAAGTTTATTTTCAACTAAGGAAGGATACAGGAATGGGACAGTTAAATTTGTCAGGCCTCTTCCATGATTCATTAGCAGAAAGAGCCAGTTCCAAGTTAGGACTTGGACATTCCATGGTTCAACTTCCTTTTCTTTATTTAAGTATTTTTCAAGGATGAAGAAAGCATATGAGAAAGGCTGGAGGAGAGTTTAGATATAATACAACACCAAAATTTTTCAGAATGACAAAAAAAAAAACATTTAAAAAAGAATCTATAGAAATTAACTGGGGAATGACCTGAAAAAAATTATCATTCACTTTTTCCCCCTACTCATCCAAATGCTAGCTGAGCATTTACTATGTGCTGCTATTCTATCAAATTTCATGTCTCAGATGTCACTTCAGCTTTGTAGGAGTTCACATTGTAGAGGGGAAACATTCACAAAAATAGGTAGGAACACTGATGTATGGATGTTATGAAAGAATCTGGGGGAGAGGATTAGCTTGTAAGCAAGGTCTTATTTATTTAAAACCATATGCAAACATTTTGCTCCTGATAATATTTCTCAGAGTTCCAGAATTGACAAAACTGCCTCTAAGCAATACTTTTGCAGATATATGGAATAACGTAGGGTAATTTATTTTAAGAAAGTCTGGGTGAATTCTAAATCAGATTAATATTGAAATTACTTGGGAGTGTTTTATTGAATTTGATATTTTTGGGGATGTTTAAATATTGTCTTGAATCTGTACAGTTCTTGAAATACATGTGCTCATAATTAGAATGTTACTATTTAATACCAACAGCATGTTTAACTCAAGTACAAAATTCTGAAGAAATTACAGTCTATTTCTTTCTGCAAACCCCACTGCAAGCAACATTCTTAGTTTATAAATTTAAGCTTGCAAATTGATTAATTTGTGAGCTGTTCATTTGTCTCTAAGAGTCAGGTCTTTCATTCAGCCTGAGTTACCATGTAAGACTTTAGGGCAATGTACAAGAAAACTAGCTTCAGTAACTAAAATACTTCATGTAGAATTGTGGCTTTCTGTCATAAAAAAATCAATTGAGTTTTCCATTTGCTGAATGAATAAACCAGTGCATGAACACATTTTTACAAATTAATTATATAAACCTTTTCCAGCTTCTTTATCTCAACCAAAGTATACCTTAAACTAGAAAATTAATGAATTCAAACTTTAAACTTTCTGTTCTCTAATTCCCTGTCTTATCTTTGCAATTCATTCCCTCTAATACTGCAACCACATCAATCTTTGTCTTCATTGGCATCTGTAATATACTGATCCTACAAGATTTAAATGCCACAGTTTAAAATTACACACTATTCCCTTGCACATGAACCTAATCCCCATGCTCCTTCATTTTTACTTGTAAGACTGCAAGGAACTAGGTTAGTCCATTCTCTGCCCACTGCATCCCTGCTCCTGCACAAGGGAGTGGTGATACAGAAAACTAAGAATTGAGTGGATTGGTCCTCCTTTGAAGTCATTGTCATTAGCCTCAAGTGAACTGTAGATCTGTTTGGAATTCATAATTGATATGACTAATCATTATCTTTTCCATTCCATGCTTGACTAATATTTCATATCTTAATTTTTATCCTAAAATCTTTAATGCCTACACCCTGATACTGAAAAATGAAGCAATGTCAGTGGAACTTTATTAAGATATTGTTGTCACAGACAGTGCCCTGATTTTCCTGATGGAAGAATAAACTGCCCTTGTTCATAGCTAAACACAATCTCTCTATCACCATATTTGATACAGGATCTCTCCTGTTTCACCAGCATAGTGCTTCAGAAAAATCTCTTTTTCTCTTTGAAGTCATTACTTTTTTCCTTTTTGGTGGATAATTTCCATCACTTTGCAATTTATTTCTTCAATCTTTGCAAAATTTTCCTTTCTTCCACTCTTGATTTCCCTGTGACACTGTCCTATGTATTGCCCTTCTCATGCAGTAAAAATCCTTGAAGTACATGATCTTCATCATCTGCTTCTCTTTTTGAATCTACTCTACTGATGAATTTTACATCTACTTCTCTAAAAAATTATCCTTCTCAACATCCCCAAACTCCCATGTTTTAAATCAGATGTTATACTTCTTTCTCATCTTATTTAACCCAACAGCAGCATTTGACACTATTTTTCACTCCCAGGTACATGAAGAACTTTTTTTTTTTTTTGTATTTCAGAGCATAGCACTTCCTGTGTTTCCTTCTGTTTTCTCAGTGCTCATCCTTAAATTTTTTAAAGCTGGTTCTTCATCAGCTCTCTAAACTTTCAGCTGTTAGCCTGTTCAATGCCTCTGTCCTTGAACATCTTCCTTTCATCTATATTCCCTCCATAGGTGGTTTCAGTGCTTCCCAAGGAAGAGTTGCCCACTAATGACCAATGAGTAAGAGTATCTCTTCCTTAGTGTAGAGGTATTGCTTAGGGAAAACTGCTAAGCCAGATATTATATTTTTAAATTCTTCTCATATCAAATTGTGACCTAGTCTACTTCTTGTCAATAGAATATGAGCAGAAACAATCTATACTCTTCAAAAAATTTCCAGACATATCATTTCTTTTTTTTTCTATCAATGGGATGATGAGGTCAAGTTCTACACCTCTATTAGACTAAGTCCCTGAATGATTGTGGGAATTCCTCTACTTGGCCTAACCGCTTTTCTCACCATGAATTGAATTTTAATGGAATGAGAAATTTCTACTATTGTAAGAAAGTAGGAGTTTGAGTTTGAGTTTCAGCTCTGTCACTTAACAGCTGTACTTTTATATAATAGTGGTCAGTATTTCCATAATTAATACACTAATATATTGGTTGATCAGTCGCAAATTTATGTGTTCATTCTGAGCCTCTCTCCTAAACTACAAAACTGAATGATCAAATGTCTTACATTTCCACTTGGAGGTCTAATATGCACCTTAAGCTTAATGCCACCTTCAAATTTCCTGATAAATGCCTTAGTAAAACTAGTTTCCCTCTATCTTTTCCTATTTTTGTTGAAGAAACAGTATATTCTTAAGATAAATCCCTTCTAGTGGTCAAAGGGAAAAGCTTAGAGTTAATCTAGATACCTCTTTTCTTTTCACTTTACAAATCTGTAATTTTAGATAATAATGTCATTTCTACCTTCACTATATATTCAGAATTTGAATATCTTCAGAATCAAACTACTTTTTACCACCCCTGCTCTACCATATTCAATTATACTACTATCATCTTATGTTTGCGTTGCTATCAAAGCTTCCTAATTTGCCACTTTACTTTTGTCCTTATTCTTCTTATGTCCACTTACAAGACAAGCACCAAAGGAATTCTGCAAAAATAAAAGAAATATCACCTCACTTCTTTCTTTTCAAACATTTCAAAGATAGACCACCATAGAGTAAATGCTATGCCAAGACCTCCAGAGTTTTCTCCCAGATTTCCATTTCTGAATTTCCACAAACTGATATTTATGTCTCTGGTTTCTATTATATTTGAGGCACCCTCTTGCCTCTATATATACAGCCTGGAAGAGTAGAAAGAGACTTCTGTTCTAGTTTTAGCTCTGTAATAAGAGTTTGAATAGTTTTAGTTTATCTTTCTTTATGTTTCAGCATCTCATATTTCTCCATATCTAAACAAGCAAATAATATTCATTACAAAGGGTTGTTTACTAGTGAGTTAATAAAACATACTGAAGTTTCTAAATTTTAGTGACATAATAAATTATCGTTATCACTACTTTCAGCATCCATTACGATTATCACCAGCATACAATCATTATTAGTTATTTTCATTACCAATATTACCATCACTGTCATTATCATCATCATTGTTCTATGGAAATGCATTTCATGATGTAAATTTAGGTGTCAAATTACCTGTGTTTAAACCTTGACTAGCTTTGTCAAGACTTGAGCAAGTCACATTTAGCTTCTTTGTTTGTGATTTAGGTTATGTCTATAACTTAGAGACTATAACTTAAAGGTATAACTTGAAGTTATAGCTTGAAGGCACTATGAGTATTGAAAGAGATGATAGATATAGTGATAGATTGTGGGTATGCAGGAAATATATGCTATTGTTATTTTATTATTCCATTTTTTCTATCATGCTATTTAGTTCATAGAGCAAAAGTCATTGGTCCATCTCTGTTTCTGAGGCTGGAATAGATGTGTAACACAAAATAAATTCTTAAAGAGGTAAATAAATACTTGGTTTGTTTTATGACTAAACAAATGCATGGTTACCTGAATGAAAATACACGTCAAAGGCAGACAAGGTATCACGTAGCACACACTAAATTTTAAATTGTTTTTAAGATGTTTTCAAGTTTTAAGGACAACAATAAGAACAGTTGGAGCTCAGGAACTAGGAAACCTGAAGATTCAGAGATATGTAGATTTTGCTTCACCCCATTGGGGATATACTAGGAAACCACAGAAACAGTCCTTTGTGAATAACTGAGTCCGATGTTTTTAGAAATATCTTTGTCTTGGTCCTGAAGAGTAGCAGAATATGCTCTCTTACCCCTAATCTGTTTCTTTACCATACTGATTATTTTGAGCTATAGGTATTTGAGAAATTTGGAGAGAGGCTTTCTCTGAACTCCCTTTATCTTCATAAAGAAGAGGCCTCAAATGAAACTCCACTGTTATTAATCTCGCTGGGATGTGTAATCAACCATGGAAGATTGAATTGACACAGTAGAAGAGACAAGTGGGAACCAGATAAATTTTGACATAAACTATCATATCTACCATCCATTCTTCAAAGGAATTCTTTATCTTTTTTAATGTCCTACATCCCACCTCTTTACTACAAAGATAGTATTTTTTATTCTCAAATCAAGTTGTTTTCCTTTTTAATTTCAAACTATTTTTGTTTCTATATTATTTTAAAGTTCTCTTTAAATTAGACATTTATATGAAGTATTTTGTTTTACATCCTTGTTAATATTTTCACAATTTAGGTTTTCTCCTCTCAGATGGTCACTGTAATCATCTACCACCAATGGCACAGTCCTCTGCCAGAGCACAGTGTACTCTCTCCCACACCATATTCTCATCCTTTTCCCTCTCCCAGGTCATCTCATCCCTTCAGATCTATGACCAGTTTTTAAAGTCATAGATCTTTTTTAAGATCATGGTTTTATAGTTTGTCTTTGTCTAACCCTTTGTTTGTTTTTCTATATTCCACATATAAGTGACAGTCTGCCAGATTCACTCATATTGTGCAGATGGCATGAATTTATCTTGTTTTTATTATTATTATTTTTGTCACTGAGTAATATTCCATTTTGTATATATACCACTGCTTCTTGACCTACTTGTTTATAATTGGGCATTTGGGTTGTTTCCATGTATTAGCTAATATAAATAGTTCTGCAATAAACATAAAAGTGCAGGTTTACTTTCAAATTAATGTTTTTGTGCTTGGGGGGTATGTATTTATGAGTAGAATTACTAGATCATAAACAGACATATTTTTAATCTTTTGAGAAACTTCAATATCAATTTCTATAGGAGCTAGATGAGTCTAATTCTCACCAATAGTATAAAAGGGTTCTGGCTTTTCCACACCCTCACCAGTCCTTGTTCTTGGTTTTTTGTTTTTTTTTTTTAATGTGGGTCATTGTAAGTGTGAAGTGACATATCATTGTGGTTTGGGTTTGCATTTCTCTGATGATAAATGGTGATAAACACTTTTTTCATATGCCTGTTGAGTTGTATGAGCTCTCTGTAAACCTCAGATATCAGTCCCTTGTCAGATCTATGGTGTACAAATATGTTTTCTCAATCAGTTATGAGTCTCATCATTTTGGTTATTATCTCTTGGATGATACAGAATTTTCTCAGTTTGATGTAATCTCAGTTGTTTATATTCATTATTTTCCTTGCTGCTGGAGATAACTGCAAAAATTTCTGAAGCTTGTGTCATGGAGTTTTTTCCTTTGTTTTCTTCTATATATTTTATATTTCAGGTCTTATATCATGACTTTAATTCATTTTTCATTGATTTTCCATATATGGTGTGAGATAGTAACCTAGTTTCGTTCTTTGTACCCAGTTTTCCCAATACCATTTATTGAAGGGTTTTCCTTATTCCAGTGTAATGTCCTTTGCTTGTTTGCTATAGATTAGTTGTCCATATATGTGTGGTTTTATTTCTGGGCTCTCAATTCTATTCCATTGGTCTATGTGTCTGTTTTGTTCCAGTAGCTGTTTTATTATAGCTTAATAGTATAGTTTGAACTTTGGGAGTTTAATATCTCTATTTTTCCCCTTTTTAGTCAGAATAGCTTTGGGTATTTGGGGCCTTCTGTTTTTCATATGAATTTCAGTAATATTTGTTCCATTTTCTTGAAGAATGCCATTGAAAATTTTTTGGGGGGTTGCACTGAACTTGTAAATTTTTTTGGGTAAGAAGACCATTTTGAATATGTTGATTCTTTAGTCTATGAGTAATATATCTTTCCCTTATTTTTGTGTCCTTTATTTCTTTCAACAATATCATATATATATATATATATATATATATATATATATATATATATATATATAGGTCAGGGTGCAAATGGGCTGCTTTCTTAATTTCTTCTTCTTTTAGCTTATTGTTTACATATGGGAAGCAACTGATTTGTGAATTGATTTTGTAGCCTGCAACTTTTGCATAAGTATTTCAACATTTCTGAAGCTAGAAGGACGCACATAGCAGAAATAAGTCAGAAAGAAAAAGAGAAATACAGAATGGCCTCAGTTATATGAAGGATACAGGGAAAAACAAACAAATGAATAATAAAAATTAGAAACAACCAACAGAACTGAATGATAGGCTGAGACAAGAGGAGGAGGAAGAAAACAGGGGAGGCAGAGGGCACAAAAGAATAAGATGGTTAACAGGTGTTAAGGAAATGGGAAAACCCCTGGGAACACAATAATGTAGTATATGTATATATACCAAATTAAAAATAAATAAATAAATAAATAAATAAGTAAATACTAAGTATTTACTTATTTATAAGTAAATAAATAAATACTATTGCATAACTAATGTGCTTTGTATAGCATAAATTTTATGTGTCCTGAGAGAGTCCCCCTCCCCTCCAAAAAGTGTTTCATCATTTTAATTAGCTTTTCTAAGGTGTTTTTAGGATTCTCTCTATATATTATCACATCACAAATATGGTGCTTCATGCTGAATTCTAAGCCATTTTGGAAAGATTTTTTTTCCTGGGTACCCCCCCATGCACATATGAAGTATACAAAGTAATCAATTTCTGTTTGTTTTTCTCTTGTTAACTTAAATTTTATTATAGAGATTTCTGTGAAATTTTGGATGGATAGAGGAAAAAAATAGTTTTCTATCTTGCAATCCTTTGAAAAAAATCATTTGTTGGATTCCGAAAGGTGCAATCACACTCTGAGATGTTACATATTTGTAGAGTGGATGAATGCTTCTTATGCAAAATATTGGGATACTAGTAAAAAGTTCCTATGGGTTATAATTTTTGCTTTATGACTTCACTGAACAACAGAGTTCATGCATAATGAGACAGAGTTTAAGGATTGGTAGTGTTCCTCCAGTACGTGCCAGAGCTGTATGCCCCATTTACACAGACCTTTTAGAGTCAGATCCTAGATTTATAAAAATTTTAATATATAAATTTCGTATCCCCATTCTTTTATTTTATGAAGGGAAACTGTAGCTCTGAAAATTTATGCAGTTGGATATCTGAAGATAAATCTTATTTTAAATATGGTGAAGCAGTCAATATTAAAGTGTAATTCATTTATAACTTTGCATTGCTGAAGCAGCCTTTCAGAAAGAAAAAACAAACATTTTCTGCTGAAATAAGACAACTATCTCTATATAGAAAAGGAATCATTTCATCCTATGCTTGTCAATAAAACATTCATGCTACTGTCTAACCCTAAATAGGGTTCCCTTTAAGAAGAGGTCTCCAAAGCCCGGCAGGGTGGCGTGTGCCTGTAAGCTCCAGTCGATGGAGTGCAGCTGGGACGGAGGATCACGGTTCGATTCCCGCCCCATGCAACATAGGGAGACCTAGTTCCAAAAATATAGCTGGGCATGGTGGCACGTGCCTGTAATCCCAGCTACCTGGGAAGCTGAGGCTGGGGATTGTTTGAGTCTGTGGTACCCTGGGCAACGTGAGCCTGTGGTTTCACCGGTAAAAATAGGGAGAACTAGTCTAAAAAAAGGGGGCTGTATTTTTTTAAATGTGTCTAGCTTGAACTTTAAGTTATAATACCATAAAATATTAAGTCAACAAAACTACAAGTACTGGCTTTATAGGCAATTATTTTGAATTGATTATTATAAAACTAGGGATCTGTGGTTGTCTACAGCAGATTTCAAAGCAGGGGAAGATAAAATATGAAAAGTAGCTCTTATCTAGTTACTAGTAGGTCCTCTTTGTGAATATTTACTGATATGCAATAAATGTCATTTGTGTGTGATCAAGGATACTGCTGACCTTGGAGAGAGTGCTGGCGCCGCGCTGTGGTGCAGGAGAGACACTGCCATTTTGCCTGGACCCCTCTCTTGTCTGTCTCCATTCTACACTTGAGAAATAGAAATACAGGTTCTATTTCTAAGAGGTTCACATCTTTTAGAAATGTATGTTTCCACATCGCAGTCACTACCAAAATAACCATAATCCTGCATCATAGTCACTTCACCATTGTCACTAAATCATATACTACATTGTGAACCAATGCTACATCAATAAAATGAAACAACTAAAATAAATGGAAATATAGATGGATATACACTATTTCTGTTTGCTAGCATGTGGAGATTTCTGCCTGTTTCTTCACACAGAAGTTCCTGGGAATACAACATTCAACAACTTCACGAAACTCCAAGCTCTGTGTGGCAAGAGACAGAAAGTTAAATTTCAGCCTTCCGTGGCAGGAAGGAGTGTTTCAGACCAACTATGTGCTCTGTAGCGCTCACATTTTTACTTTTCTAAGGTGCACTTCCTCTAAAGCTACATTTACAAATCCATGCTGATTTTAGTCATAATAGGGCTGAGGTCCTGTTCAATGACTGTATGGTTCAGGACAGTTCCTAGTGAACACTTGTATGCTACTTACTGCATGACAGTCAACTCATATCAAATTATTATGTATGAAAATACCTTGAAATGTTGTCATGTGATCAGATTTTCGTGTAATTTATATAAAGGAACAAGAGAAATGTGGAATTACAAAATATGAACCAGAGATTGTTGTAGGAAAGTATATCATGTGGAACAGTTATGTTGACTCTGCAACACATGCAGATAACAGAAAGCTCTGTGTCCTGGATCCCTAATGTGGGGGAGCTCCCAATTCTCAGCCAAAACACTCATTCTAAGAAATAAGGATAAAAGAACGAATTAAACAGAACTTTCTATCTGATAGGAGAAAAGTAAGCAATGTAAAGTTATTAGTGCTAAGAAGGAAATGTGCAGGGGGATATTAAAAAGGCCCAAAAGGACACTGTAATTAGTCCAGAAGGGTAGGTGTCAGATAACTGGTTGCCTTTGAGCTGAGATCGTAGGGCAATTAATGGAATGTGCAAAGGTCCTGAGGTGAGAGGAAGAACTCTGTCCTGAGGTCAGAATTCTTAGAGCACTGAGGGGAGGGACAGGGAGGATGGTGGTAGGAGGGAAAATCAGAGGTCAAGTCAGGTAAGTGACTGTAGGACTCTAGTTTTTCTAAATGGTATTGAACAGCCTCTAAAGGTTTATAACTTGATAGATATATGATGTCACCTCTAATCCTTACATGGAAACAGTAATAAGATGGGTGTTTTTATGACTTTCAGGGACGGAGCTACTAGTCATAAAACCCAATGAGGAAATGCCTCAGTTAAGTACATGCTGACTCTTTCCTACCTGTTTAGGAGAAAG
This sequence comes from Uropsilus gracilis, assembly GCA_004024945.1. NCBI lineage: Eukaryota > Metazoa > Chordata > Mammalia > Eulipotyphla > Talpidae > Uropsilus > Uropsilus gracilis. Next base: position 132,388 of record PVHY01001311.1, read on the forward strand.
ATTAACTCTTTCTTACTGGTTTAGGAGAAAGATTAAAAAGAATTTTTAAAAATGGTTCATTTGTCTTCCAGTATAAGAATAATATGAGAATTTTTAATTTTCATTTTTATTAATCATTTTGTTTACATATTTATGTATATATGCATACATAGAAATACATTACATCATTGCATTCCCCAAGGTTCTCCCTCCATCTAAGCACCCATGATTATTCATCTTGACCATCTTATACTCGTCTCTTCCTTATTTCTCTGTCCCGCTCCCCCCATCCCCAGCTGCTTGCCCCAATTGTGTTGTTAGCTTATTTTGACTAAATATGAGAAATCTTTCCAATATTTAAGAAAAACTATAACCTTCAACTACAATGGAATAGATTTATAAAGTCCCAGTGATACTAGAATCTTTTTTACTGTTACTATAGGTTGTGGAAACATAATTGTCATTCATTTTATTTATAGCAAACATGATAATTATTAAAGGCCTTAGAAATTACTGTCTCATCATGCTTTTGTCTTACTGTTGTTTCACTAATTGTAGAACTGGCTTGATTTGTTTACTATAAATAAAACTTTATTTTGCTGTGTTTTTTTGGACAAGCCCTACAATTGTCTACACTCTTGTATTTAAAACCATTTGAGAAAATCACCTGCTTCTTATGGTAAGCAGGCAGGTGGAGTGTGAAATAAAACCAGCATGACCAGACCTGGACTTGAATTCCTTCCAGATCCTTATTAATTTGTAAACTTGAGTAAGTCTGTTTGTTTGTTTTTAGACATTTATACAGCTATAATTCTTAAATAAGGACAAGAATATCAGCCTGTTGGGGGGGGGGTTTATGGTGATGGACATAATCTAGTAAAATGCCTTCTCACACAAAACTTTCTGTGTCTGTGCTACTTTTTTTTTTAAAGGAGACACTATTTGCTGTTTCCTCACAAAGAAATATTATGCACATACCTTTAGTGAAAATTTCCAGTGGACACAGAAGGAAAGGCAGATTTTTTCTGAAAACTCAATAATTAAAAAAATTAAAAAGGACATTTCAAACATATATGCTTCATAAAACTCAAAGTGCATGCTTATCTAGAAAACTTTTCCTATTTTATCCTGGATTTGTCCCTGCATTACTTTCAAAAACCCAAAATGATTGTTCTTTACATGCATCTATCTATCCCGCTGGAGCATTTTTTTCCTTGCACCTTCTGCTGACATTTCATGAATTTCCTATGTTAGAACTTTGAGTAAAAAATTCTGACTTGAATATTGAGTGGCCAGGCTTAATAGTAGGAGTCATGTTTGGACACGTGCACAAAATAATTGAGAAAAGAGAAAGCTTTTATTTTTTAAAAATCGATGGGCAAAAACATTTCAGTTCATTGAATGATAATTGGTTTGTTTTGTTTCGGTTTCTGGAGATAAAGATACCGGGACACTAAGATTGCAAGCACTAAATAAATCATAAAACGCCTCTGTCAGAGGGTTGCGCTCCAGGGAGGAGTGAGGGGGACGCTTGACGCAGGCAGATAAGGTGCTTTTAGATCCTTTTCCTTCCCTTTCCTGACTACAATTCGTCCTGTAATTAGCGCAGCAAGTCAGAGCTAGGCAAATCACTAGCTTTCCATGAAATAATTATATTTCTGTTGCTCTGGGACATGTACACCCCTAAG